>VJWN01000010.1:1611104-1883738 GCA_007644065.1 Margaritispora aquatica
AGTAAGATAATTTATTATATTTTATACTTAAGAAGTTAAGGAGTTTATATTACTAAAGAAAGAAAAAAGGATTAATATAAACTTAATAAAAATAACGTTTAGGTTTTTAAGAATTAAGATTAATAGTAGATTTTTATATCTAGGCTTTATATTATTTAGTGTTTTTCTCGTTTTAACTAATTAGAATTTAGTATTTTCCTCGTTTCTTTACTAATAATATATATATTAAAAAGTTAGATTTACTTAGATTTTAGAATTTTTAAACTAGTAATATCTAACCTATAAAAAAATCACTAGATAGATATCTAGCTTAAAAACTAGTAGGTTAAGTAGGTTGACCTAAGCGAATTTCGAATACTACTTTATTATACTTATACTATATAATCTATACTATTTCTAATACTATAATAGAGAGTTAAACCCCGTTTTAGGTTAATAGTAGTTATAAAGGCTATAATATTTTTAAATAGGCTTAATAGCCTTTAAAATACGAATATCTAATATCTAATAATATTATAGTAGTTTTATACTAACTATAAAAGGGAATATAACTATAGTATATAAGCTTTAAAGCTAAATATAACTATTTAATATAATGGCTTCTTTAAACCCGATATATAATGAAACAGCTTCGGGGTGTCCTTTTTTCTCCATCGTAGTCTCAAGCATTTCAGTAGAGTCTACAGCGAACAATTTGATTCTCAGCTCTCCTAATCTTGCTTCAATCATTTCAAATACAATCTCGGATCTTGCCAGTAGCTTAGCAACAAACCCACGAACGTATATAACACTTCTTCTATCATTTGACATACGCTGATCCAAAACAAGCTTGTACCTATATCTTTACTAAAGAGACGAAATCTAGTATATGTGATTTTACTATAGTAACAAGGTATGCCTTTTAGTCGAAAAGAGATTCGGAATTTGAAAAAACAAAAAATCAATCAGATACTTTACAAACAAGAATAGTATTATATAAACCTTAGAAACCGCTAGACAGATTAATTATCCAGTAAGCTCGATATCGGTAAAGGAGTCTGTTCGAGTTGATCTAGCCAAAATGTAGTATCGAAGTAATTTGCGTTCAGTAACGTTGAATTAGTTATATCTAGGTCCGGAAAATCCAGATCTACGGCCAATGTACCAGTTATTGCATCCCTTGTACTTGGTGTTGGTATAAAGATGTTGTCAGTGGAGATATCCCCGTATTCCCTAGATCCTACTGAGATGTTTTGTGGAGTCATGGAGGCTATAACGTCAGAGATTTGCTCTAAACCTCTGCTCATGCCTCCAAGCTTCCCATAACATTCCTGTAGGACCTGAAGGCCGGACTTGGCCATTGGGCTGACCTCCTGCATCGTTACCAGACGCTCTGTTGATTGCTCGAGTATTTGCTCAATCCGCGGTTTTAAAGCATCGCGAGACGGTATACCCGTATTTATAACACAGAGTAGAAGAGCCGCATCAATTGTACAGAAAGCTGATCCAACATATTTGTACAGATGTACAGGTGTTTGGACAAAAACTCGCTGTTGAGAGTCTAGGATCGTGATCGCTGCTTGAAGTGCAGCATTTCGACTCTCAGCATGAGTTCCGATGTGAGAACGGTGCAGGGTAGTAAGGACGAGATTCGTCATAGACAGCAGATTTTCGCGTTGAAAAGGCAGGTGGGGATATACCGTATCCAAGGATGTATCTGGGTTCTGAGGACGCAGATATGGCGGTGCCGTGTCCAGCAGGGACATTGTTTGGTCATGTAAATTTGAAATGATAGAATAGTCCCTCGGGTGAGGCGTAGAAGTTCTTTGTCTGCGCATTTCGTGGACAATACACGATAACTCGAGAAAAAGCAACGACGCTGATACAGATGTCGGCGCATTCGGTTTGCTAATAGTCTGTACGGTAAATGGTACGCCTTCGGATCGATCCGTTGGTATATCGCAATTAATCGGTTTTTTGATATCACAATCTTCCATATTAATCATCCTTGGACGCCCGAGCATCAAAGCCATGAGTCTGTTCAAGTTTGAGTACCTGGTATGTAGAATCCAATGAAAATTGAGTCTTACCCGTCAAAGATAAAAATATTCGCCCAAACACGCCTTTTATATTCCTCATACCAGAAAAAGTTGAGCGTTTCGCTCGCCCTGTCTGAGGGTTGTTGCTGGATTTCCCTCCCTTTGTGCAAACCAAGTTCCTGAGCATGCCTGGATATATAGTTAGATAGAGTGGGAGATGGGTAAGTTGTCTTTCTTGCCTGATTGCATTACCAAGGCAATGCCATGATTCCAACCCTCAGCCCAGATTCTTCAACCATAATGATCTCAGCAAATATGCCTGGACAGCCGCCAAACTGAATCTATGGACATCGAAGGATCTGAGTAGCCCGTATCCATCGTCGCTATAATCCTGTGCCGATTCACGTTGATCTCTCGTCATCGTTGTCAATACTGGTGAATCGGGTGAAGTAACCTGTACAACCAGCCCTAAAACCTGAAACAGTAAAGCTGGGAACGACTCTAGTTCTTGAGAAAGGTCATCAGGCTTCAGGTACTTTAGTGGAGTCGAATTCTCATGCAACCACAAAGAAAGAAGGTCCCCAAAGTAGGACTTTTCGAGAATAAAAAGCTGTGGGTTATAGTGAGCAAAGAATACGTCGACAAGATCCTTAATTTTAGGCGTTGAGGGTAACTTTTCATGAAATGGTCGAAACGTGGTTGAGATTGGGGACTTTAATACAGAGAAATTCCATGGTGTAGCTCTACGAATGCCCTCTTCACCTTCTAATACATGCTATGGGCTGTCAGTGAGAGTATCATGTGCCATGGGAAGCTTTGGTAAAATTAAGAACGCACATTAGAAAGACTAGGAAGCCTACGGCTATCTCCAGCACGGGAATAGTTATGACCACTGTACTGATCTGAGGCATTGGATGAAGGATTATAGTCAATGCCACTACTCTGTGGATCTCTTTCAATAGATCCATCCATCCTTGGCCCATCCTCTGATATCGCTGGAGAACGAGTTGGCCTACATGGTTTATTTTGATTAGAGACCGAAGGCTGAAGTTTGATTGAGTGAGCGTAACAGCACAGGGAACATCCAAGGTGACCGAAGTTTTCTTACTGTACTATACGTACCTTAACCCATTGCTATAGAGACATTTATCTGGGACTTTTCGAGCAACGCAATAGTTGCAAGGATCCCGACGATCGCACTGAGGAGGCTTAGAATGAGGTAATTGTTGTTTTGGATTCAGCTTTCATTACCTTTTTCTTTCTGCGGTGACACTCGGAGCATGCTGTAATGAGGCGGCGGCTAGGTCGAAGAGGTTGAGACCTCATCGAGTCCATGACGGTGTGAAACGTCGACCCTTTTTATTTTGATACTTCACCTCTACCTCTCCGTCGTCTCCGAATAGTTGAAGCTGTTGTTGGTTCTCAACTTGACTTGTCGTCTTAGAATCAAACCCAAATCAATCAGGTTTCGGAAATATTTGGCACGGTATGCAGGCGTGCAGTGTCTTTGTACACTAGAGCTTTGTTGTTGGACATGAAGAACCTTGTACTCACATTGTATTGTTGTTGTAAAACAGGTCCAGTGAAGTAGATTGTGATAACGTAAGAGATAACATAAGCCGTAAATCACGTGATACGTTTCAACACCTGGACCTGCACGAGGTAGGTTTTTGAAAGGTCATGTAATAATCTGTGCTGAATATTTGACTTTATGGCATTATTTCAATGTTCATTCTAGAACTCACCCTTCGAAATGACCCAAAGTTTCTCTCCTGCCCCTTATAACTATACAAGATTTTTAACGACAACACGGACCCTAAGCAGTCGTTTTTTTAGATCGTTGAAAGGTGGCATTAGTTATAGTCGGCCGATGAATGTCACTGGCCCGCATCTAAACCTGATGCTTCCCATATCCACTACTACACCACGAGCATTAGGCAGCGTTATTTAAAATTCTCCAATTGCCTGCATTCAACTAAACACTGAGATTTAAGCTTGTTTAACCCTTCGGCAACCATGTCCGATGAATTCTCTTGGCGTTCTTCTCAAACCCGTTCAGTTAAATTGGTCTTTCGGCCGCTTTTCGATTGTAGTTGTGAAGTTTCTCTAAAATCGTGGGTTTGATTAGGAGTGAGTTTTAATTTGTACCGATTCCCCATGCAAAAATACCGCTAGATCTTGTAGGAACATCAATGGTACTATCTACAATACATACAGAAACCATCCGAGTTTACAAATATGGTTCAACCATCTTATCACACCAGGTGACAAATTTGTCCGCTAAGCCCAGCCCTCCCTGGCTCTTTGGTAAACATCCAGCCTGAACATCACTCCTTACATTAAGCACCCTGCCCCATGGTGCAACATAGGCACCCGTCTGAGCTAGGGAAACCTCACCTACAGCTGCGAACAGTTCGGTATATGCTCCCAGAATCGGAGGATTCATAACTAGCTCTAGCATGAGATTCTGCATCCGCCCATTATGTCTGATCAAATCCGATCGCAGATTGCCAGGGTTCCAGCATAAGTGCAAGACCTTGGCTGCAGCATCCTTGCGTCCATTCGCAGTTGCTAGGAAAAGATTTCCCGCCTTAGATGCCGCGTAAAGACTATTCGGTGAAAGACGAGTATTTGGGGTAGCGGGATCATTGTGAGCGAATTGCATGCCCCCAGGTTTATATGATCCAATATCAATGGCAATAGAACCGGCCCAGGTAACGCGAACAGAACTTGAGGGAGATGTCTTAGCTGTTTCGAGAAGAGTAGGACGGAGGAGGATGTAGAGGAGATGAGACCCAACACAATTGGTCCCAATCTGCATTTCGAGGCCTTGAGCTGTCTGGGAGCCGGCAGGAGTATTCATGACCTATTTGAAGTTACTAAACTGTGGTAAAATAAGAAGATATCAAAGGACATACCCCGGCATTGAGAGTGAGGACGTGGAGGTCATGTTCCTTGGAAAGAAATCTTTTGACTGCCGGTTTCAGGGTTGAGAGGTCCGAAAGATCGAGTTGAAGGAACTCGGCACGGCCTTTTGATTTGGGGTACAGTGCTTGTAGTGTCTCTATTGATTTTGCCCCTTTAGATTCCGATCGGCCTGCTATGTAAACAATAGCATTGTGTTCATAGAGAATTTTGGATAGTTCGAAACCGATACCACCATAACCACTAGTAAGAACGTTAGAAAGAAAATACAGAAAGCTGTATGTGATACAATATACCCAGTAATGAAGTGCACCTAACAAAAATTAGTGAAATTCAATAAGAAAATAAGACGGCATTTGGCGATCTAACCTTTCCAGTTTGGTCTGGGCAATTCTTCTCAGTGAGGGTTGGGCCCGGAACGAAGTAAAATTGGGAGAATGTATTCCCATAGCTACAGTGAAGATATGTGAACGCTACAGAGTTTCACCGAACAATTGAATGATGGACAAAAAGAATTTTAGTTCAGCGAAAGATAAACTGAGTTATTAAAGCGCAAGAAGCTGTCGGCCGACAGTTTTGCGGCCGATATCGACACTACAGAATCTGCGGCCGACATCATAGACATACTACAGAAAATCGCCGGAGGACATATGAATACTTTGCTTCCATCTATCGAAAATCCTATTAAAGTTCAACGACTAGATCTTGAAAAACTAGTGGGGATGAAATGGGTCACGGGCTTTGGATCACTGCCCAATTTGGAGTGGCTGTACGAGCCATTGATAAGACAACTTGGTGGTGAAAATGGGTGGCTTACGAAAGGAGTGTTTGGACTAAATCGCATAGAGATTATCCCTAGGAGACTTCCTTCGCTGGAAAAGTATTCGAAATGAATAGGAATGGAGTGGGTAGACTTCAGCTTGTAATTCAACCTCAATATGAATAATTAGACGCCCAACAGAACCCTCTCTAAAATTCTCTTAGTTCCTGTGCTTCTGTGCTCCTGTAAAAGATTCGTGATTTAGATTCATTAATACACACAACCTCCGATGTGTAGCTACTCTTTATTCACGTAACTCCGATTTTCGAGATTCTCAATAAGACATCCTGTTGTCCAGTATTATCCGTTGTCGAGGGGGAGCAAGAATAAAATATCCTGCAGCAACACTCCAGTAGCCGAGCAGCTAAAACTGACCCCGATGTACCAGCAAAATAATTTCTAACCTACATATTCAAAACTAGTATTAGGATTTTCTGATGCTGTAGTCACTGCAATTGTTTTTCTCTGGTGAACTTGTATTAAAGTACTACTATCAGATTTAATAAATTTAGCCATCCTTGTGCCAAAAGTATACCTCTGGTAAAAGTATTTACATTCGCAAGCTTAGGTCATGTTCAGACATATGCTATAATATTTTATAAATCTATAGTGGAAGATCAAATGAATGTAGTTTGAACTCATGACGTCATTGACTTTTAAATTTCTGTTTTGATCACGTACTGCTGTAAACTTAGTACTGACTTAGTACTGACTGACACCCACTTCTCATGTCTTAGTCATATACATGATTGAAGTTGGTCTTCATCCATAACTTGGTCGTCCACGAAATGTCCACAACGCGGCGCGGGCGCGCTTGTAACATATGCCACGCTATCAAAATCAAGTGCGAGCTTGGGGCTGCTGGCGGAGGAGAACCACCGTGTGAAAGATGTCTTCGCTTGGGGAAGACATGTTCGGTTTCTGCGCCTATGCGCCAGAAAGATCGGATTGCAGAGCTCGAAGCCAGACTCGAGGAGGTCACCAAGCTGATGATGTTACAACAAATCAGCGGGGCATCGTCAGACCGCTCCCAGACTGGCACTCCAACCCCCATCACTACCGTGGCTAGAGGGCGTGAAACTACGGAGAATTCAAAGAAAAGGAAACTAAGTAGAGCAAAGTCCTCTGAACAGGTATCAGAAACCGATTCTGGCTCTCCGCGGTATGATGGAGAAAGTGGGGGTTTGGAGATCGATCAGATTGTCAGTGTAGCTCTTCAGATACAACTTCTATCCAAATATCACAACGAGATTGAGCCGATTTTCCCGTTCCCCATTACAGGGTCATATGAAAACTTGCGTCGAGAGCATCCATTACTACTCCAAGCAGTTATCTTGGCAGTCAGCTCGGGCTCACTTTCATCAGACGTCCAGGACGGAGTACTATCAATTGTCACAAAGCTTCTCGCTCCAGACAAGATTGCCAAAGCAAATAAGTGAGTCCGAATTATTGCAGTCAAACTTATACGGACTGATTCGAATACAGATCCATCGAGCTAGTGCAAGCTCTGTTAATCGCTTCCTTTTGGTATCGAACACCGAAGAAGCAAGTCCACTTCAGCATCGACAAGTATATTACTCAGACCATCAACATTGCCGAAGAAATCGGCATCTCAAAGTCAGACTCTGCTCTGATTGTATCTTCCACTGATGATGATCCGGAAGGCCGACCAGGCTCATCGGACGCCTGGCGTACCTGGAACCTCGTCTTCCTTCTGTCGAGCAGCCTAGCGACATGTACTAGGACTTCATCCAGAGTGACATGGAATTCGGACCTAGAGCTGAAGCTCTCCTCTCTTGAGTACGGGAGAGATAGCCTGGGTACGGACCAATTGCTTTGCCAGTTCGTACGTGCCGAGAAGCTATGTCAACAAATCGTCACAGAGGCTGGCTATAGCGGGGCAGACTCCGATCCAGTTCTCCAGGTCACCGATCAAGCCAAGATGCGGCGGCTCCAGAATCTCATTACCGACAGGAAAGCACAAGTCTTTTCGTCAGTCAGCTGTGCGAGCCTGGAGCTGTACGAGCATACGGCGACGATATTCCTCCATGAATGCATCTTGCACACACCGAGTAACAAACGGTCCTTCGCTGCTCCCTACCTTGCTGATCGCCTTTCTTTGACGGATTTTCCTACTCCTGTGGTCACATCGTATCATATCGCCTCATTGTACACCCTTCGGGACGCCTGCCACGCCCTTCTAAACACATTTTTGACGCTCGACAACACCACCATAGCCTCCTCGCCTTTTGTGATTTTCACAGGCAAGGCTCTGTATGCACAGTGGATTCTCATCAAGATGCACGTTGCTTTGACAGCCTCAGGGAATACATACGGCGCATTTCTGGATGCTCGTAGCTTGAATCTAGATGTCTACTTGAGCAAATTTGCAGAAATGGGAGATGCCATCTGTGCCCTTGATGAATTGTCTTTACAGGGAAGAGGACTACAGTCTGTCTACAGACTACGAGAGTGGCTATCGAATTGCAATGCCCTACAGGCCGCTGAGGCGTCTGCTTTTACCTCGGATCCACTGCTAGACTTGCAAGCCAACTCAGTGACGCACGGAGACTTTGACAATACCGACTGGAGCTCGTTTAATCCTCAGCTCGATTTCGACTTTGTCTTAGACAGTCTTGACGGCATATT
This sequence comes from Margaritispora aquatica, assembly GCA_007644065.1. NCBI lineage: Eukaryota > Fungi > Ascomycota > Leotiomycetes > Helotiales > Discinellaceae > Margaritispora > Margaritispora aquatica. The sequence continues at coordinate 1,619,517 of VJWN01000010.1, forward strand.
TCCAGAGCAAGTCCCGATATCACAAGATCCATGAGACATGATAAGACTTAAATACTCACCCAGGAGCAACTGCAGCGGGGGGAAAAAGCGGAGGCGACTTGGGAATTGGGAATTCCTGTGCCTGCCTAAGCATCAACACAAAGAAGTTAATCCTACCTCGATACCAAGATATCGAAATATGCCAACTGATGTGGCATGTCCACGAGGTGTTCTAATGCTGTCTTAGCCAACACACACTCTCGGCTGAAGCGAGATATCGACGAGAAGTATCTGAAGGATATTTGAATATATGCTCTATCTAGCCCCCCAGATTGTCTGGTTTTGTGGGAATCAGGAGAAATCCAGAAGCGCGAATGGCGCATGATCAAATTTTATTGATGAGCAGTATACAGATGACATGTGCTGGATGGATGTATATAGTACTCTCAAAAACATGAAGACAATCAAGTACGATGTTGGTAGACGCTTTCTCGCTTTGAGCAAGCCGCACCCCCACCCATTCCTTGATTGGCATTGGACAATAACATCATAGGCGATTGTTTCATTCCTCTATGAGACATTTCATCGTGTAAACGACAACCGACCTAACAAAGCTAAGGTGTTAAGTAAACTAGAAGGGTTATTCCAAAAGAACACTCATATCCTTGATGTTTCTTATACTAATCTTCGCATCATGTGCAAGTAGCCCAATTGATCACTGGAAGCCTGGTTGAGAAACAAGAAAATGTTACGTTGCAAGGATTTTATTATCTCTTTGCTGGTTGTCTACTCCAGCTTGCAGAATCATCCACTAAAGAGCCCGTTCTATATAACATGTATTCGGAAAGTAATTCTATTCGCTCTGAGTCATGAGCCTCAGACCATCTATTATTTGCAGATGATCAAGACCCGTGTAAAACCAGAAACCAGAAACGCCACTAATGCTTAGCTGTCACTTGCTCGCCGGTAAGTTTTTCGACATAGCTCTTAGCCCTGAAACGAGAGTTAGCATGATCTCCTCAGACTGCTCTTCATCGAGGTAGCACGCTCAATGATGGGAGTGTACTTACATATCACCCATTGCAACCATGCAAATCGTTTGCCAAACGCCTAATCCAATACGTGGAACAACTCCTCTGTACAATCCCTTCACACCATTCATAGAATAAATATATCTGGCTGTGTTTCCAACTGTCATCTTGGCTGGTCTGTTGGCATCGACAGTCTTCGACTGCATCTCGACACGAATGACTTCAATAGGCTGGTTCCAAGCACTGAGACCACCACCCAATCCAGAAGCCAGAATCTTCTCCCAAGCTGCAAGCTTGGCGCCGTCCTCCTTTCCTGTAACCTTGCGGATACCTTGCTCTGCGAGACGAGAGAGACCGAATCTGGATCCCCAGTTGGTCATCTGTCTGATCGCAACAGCGTTGACTCCCTTGTTAATACCTTTGATACCTTCCTTGCGGTAGATATCCATGAAGGTGGCAAATGTGCCCGGAGGCTTAACTCCTGAAGCAGCGAGCTTGGACTTTGTGATCTCAACAGTCTTCATGCATGTGCAGAAACCCATAGTCGCATAAGCTTGAGCAACACCTCCCACAACACCTCCGCTGATACCAGCTGTAAAATCACCGGCGCCAAAGGTTCGAGCATAATATTCGGCCTCGGAGGCGACAAAGAGGAGCACGGCGCCCTTGGTAGAGGCTTCAATCCAAGCCCATGGAATAAGACCTTGGTAAACTGTACGAATTGAGGATCAGCGATTGCGCGATAACCAAACAATTTTTTCCTTTTTCCTAGAAAGGTGCAATAGAGTAGCTTACAGCCAAGAACACCACCTCTACCCCAAATTCTCGTCAGAGCACCAGCAAAGTTATCTCCTCTGTTTGCAGCCATGGTGGTCTTTACAACCTCCAATGGTTGACCCAAGGTGGTAACCTCGAACCTATTGCGCACTTAGAATTGTTCATAGATTCTCTCCCTATCACGATTCTTACATGTTGAGACCAGCCCCAAGCAGCAGATTGCTGAACTTGACGGGCTTCTTCTCGAGCGGTGCGGGAGCTGCGACGGACATTGTAGGTATAGATTGTTGTGTATAGCCCTGACCAAGGGATAAGGATGCTTCGTCGCAAAAAATTTGTGCTTGAAAGATGATCTCGAGGATTGATGATTGAAAGATGAAGAAGGGATGGGGAATCGACTGGAGCTTAGCTAGCACTTTCACAATTGGTGAGACAGATCGGCTATTGGTTGACAGGGTCCGGTCACCGAAGTTCAATATTCCGGATTGCGATAAGAGAAGGAAAATAATTGCTTATTTGCTTATTTGCTTAGAGAAATATATTGTAGGAAGCACAATACAATGGACTTTAAATTTTTGGCAAAAGATAGAACCAAGGGAAGAGATTCACGTTTCAATATATGGCTTTGGAACCAAAATTTAACTAGTATATCTGGCTTGACTACCTCTCATGAATATAGACTTTAGTCTTCAGCCTTCACAGGAGGCTGTTGGTAACTTCTTTAGAACCGAGGTCACAAATGCTAGCTGAATCTAGACATGCTCTAACTTGTTTTGCATTGTTGAGCGGAACATTTTCGAATTGTTGTGTTCAACACCTCGGGAGCTTGCGGGTCATTGATGTCGGGTGGTCATGGCACACATATACGAGACATGCGAGGCATGTTGACATAGCCAATCAAAAGGATCAATTTGCCAATGTCAATCTCAATGTCGATGTTTAACGTCTCAGTACAGTACCAAATGGCATGCTGTTGGCGAATTCTACCTACATCCTCAAAACTTCTTGCATCAAGCAGCGAATAAGAAAAGAAAGCATTGCTGGGTAGGCACAATGTGACTGGATTTCCTGTCCAAAAATAGATCGATGTGCTTGAGTAGACCATTCTATAAATGAATGGTACAACCCAGTTCTCGTAGAATATCAGGCGCAATAAGCTTCACAAAGATGATGCAACAGAAGTTGAAGTATGACTGGTTCATGGGCACGTCAGGCCGTAAAGGCAATTCTAAGGAGCAGGAATGGCTGCAAACAAAGCACCAGAACGCTGAGAATAAATTACAGTGTAAGAGCGCAGTTCAAGTCGCTCCCAAGACCCCCTCTAAAATTCCATCCTTTTTCGTACAATCTGTTCCCAGGTATAGCCAATCCCACCCAATCCCAAGCACCCTTCTTACAACTTTGATACAATCTCGGCCCACTTGTCGGTGGAGAAAGACTTTGGTCGCTCAATTGGAGCTCCAACAGCGCGGTCAATGATGAGTTGAGGAAGGACACCAATAGCTCTGGAGACACCAAACAGAACAGTGTAGTAGTTGGCCTCGGTCAAACCATAGTACTGGAGGAGGACACCAGAGTGAGCATCGACGTTAGGGTATGGGTTCTTGGTCTTTCCGTGCTCAGTCAAGACACCTGGAGCGATCTTATAAACTTGGGAAACCAGCTTGAACATAGGGTCCTCTGGCAAGTGGGCCTCGGCGAAGGTCCTCTGGGCCATATAACGTGGATCAGTCTTGCGGAGAACGGCGTGACCGTAGCCGGGAACAACCTGGCCAGCCTTGAGGGTGGTCCAGAGGTAGTTCTTGATGGCCTCATCGCTGAGATCATCACCAACAGCAGCCTTCATCTTGGTGAGCCAGTTCAAAACTTCCTGGTTGGCGAGACCGTGGAGAGGACCAGCAAGACCATTAAGACCTGCAGCAAGGGACAGCATAGGAGAGCTGAGTGCACTACCAACCAAGTGGGTAGTATGGGCACTGACGTTTCCACCCTCGTGGTCAGTGTGGATGGTAAGGTAAAGTCTCATCAACTCAACGAAGTCAGCGTTGTCACCAAATCCGAGCTGGTTGGCGAAGTTGAAACTGTAATCCTTGTCCTTCTGAACGGCAGCAACCTTTCCACCCTTGAAAACGTTCTGGTAGATCCTGGCAGCAATAGTTGGGAGCTTGGCAATCAGGTCCATAGAATCCTCGAAAGTGTGTCCCCAGTACTCAGTCTTCTTCATTCCCTTTGCGTATGCCTTGGCGAAAGCAGATTCATGCTCCAGAGCATTGACTGCGATAGAGAATTGTGCCATTGGGTGAAGATCGATTGGGCATCTGTCGATGAGCTCCTCGACGAACTTTGGGATATCGGAACGGGCAGCCCACTCTGCAGAGAGATCGCGGACCTGTTGCTCGCTGGGAACCTCTCCAGTAAGGAGAAGCCAGAAGAGACCTTCAATGGTTAGCATGTGTTTGGTTTTAGAGCTTATCAAGAGCCCTTACCTTCTGGCAAAGGTTCCTTTCCACCAGGTGCCTTAGGGAGAATTTCCTGGCATTCTGGAATTGTCTTTCCTCTGAATCTGATACCCTCCTCAGAGTCAAGAACTGAGCCTTCCCATACCAGTGACTTAATTCCACGAGCACCACCATAGACTTGATCGAGAGTGACCTCGCCGATAACCTTGGATCCGTGGTCCCTAGTGATTGTTAGCTCTTGCAAACATTGCACATCCAATTAACCATACTTTCGGAGTGTCTTGATCTGATCAATCTTTGCTGGCAGTGAAGCGGCAAAGGTCTCTTTCAAGCTCTGCAGGTGTGTTAGCACATTGGTTGTGAAGGGAATTGAGCGCTTTTAGATGCATACCATAGACTTGGATGAATATGATCGCAGGCCATTGAGAGTTGCAGTTCTAGCACTCAGAGCTGGAGCGGCGAGGACTGGCCTCAGGGCTGAAGAGCCAAGACGAAATGCAGAGGCCATTTTGTGTGTGTGGTTGGGAATGATCAAGAGGATGGATGGGATTGAGAGGAAGATATGGGAGAGAAAGGATGAACAGGGAAATATTTGTTGCGAGCAAGCGACCGAGATGAGCTAGGAAGGGTCGGCGGTGCCACCGTCCGGCACCCTGTCGTGGGATGGATGGGCATGGCTAGAAATAACGGCTGGCTACGGAAGACTGAATGAACCTGAACCCCCAACATGAAAACCCCGAAAGTGAGACCCGAGACCCCCTGAGAGAGGAAGAGAGGGAGAGAGGGAAAAATCTACAATAGCCAAATGAGTGGGTGAGTGGGTGAGTGGGTGAGTGGATGAGTGGGAGGAAAATTATATGTTCACATGTCCTTTCTTGCGAGTCAAAAAGAGCGGTTTTTGCAATTGATCATAGATACCCATCTTTTTCATTACTTTTGTAATCAAGTATCTTATACTATAACATCTCCGAACAGACATCAAAGACCACCCAGTCTGACCAAGAAACACCTGTACCTACCTACCTTACCTATTCACATCCACGTATATCATGTGACATTTTTTGAAAGGGGTTCTAAATAAGGTAATCTTACAATTGTGTATTTCTAGTTATATGGTAGTGTGAATAAATCTCATGCATATTATTTCATTGTTCCGAATCATCATATATCTGAGCGATGTACATATTCGAGGTGTGTACCTTAGGTACCTTACCTAGGTATTCAATGTACATAAGGTAAGGTACCTACCTACCTATATGCTACCAAGTCATTATCATTAGACCGGTGGATTTCTATCATTTATTACAGATTACATAGCTATGAAGAATTCAGGTTTGCATTGCATGCATGTATAAGGTACCTTAACCTGGGCTCCATGGAGGTGGACACTTTGATGTTCCATTTGGTTTAGATGCCTGCTCACGTGATCTGCACTCTGACGAATTCGTTCTGAGGCGGAAAGCACTTCAGAGAGTCAACCACCTACCTACCTTTGCCTTACCTTACCTACCTTACCTCACCTACCTCACCTACCTCACCTTACCTATCTATCTTACCTAGGTGACCATCTTCATCTGCAACTTCAACTTCAACTTCAACTTCAACTTCAACTTCAACTTCATGTTCTGCCTACCTTACCATACTCATACTTCCTGTTCTTCCAACCACACCTCAAAGAACTTCCTCCGAATCCCCACCAACTCTAGTCAAAACATTCCGCGACAGTAATCTCTGTATTTCCTGCTTTGACATTCTGCCACATCAGCGGATTCTTGATCAGGGCTTCATCGCAGCCCGACTCGTGTGCCTGTTCGACCTCTGGTCGTAATTCGCGATAGATTCACTTTTCAAATCAATTCGTAGCCTCGTGTATCGCAGCATCACTTGAATATCTGGCACATCGCCATCATTTGAACTCTACCTACCTACCTACCTACCTACCGTACTCTACACTCGACATCTTTTTTGTACCTTACCGTCTACTCCGCAGAAACCACAACACACCATATCTCCTCGTGTGACTTCAAGTCTTCCTCATCGATCTGCGAACAATCGTACTCCTCCACCATCATGTCTGCTGCAGTTGCAGACTTAGAAGCTAGCCTTCAGGCCATGCTGACCTTGAAACCTCCGGGAGTATCAGGAAGCAGAATTAACAGCATTACTGTGCTATGCACAACCAACGTCCAGGTAAGAATATACTTCACGGCACCATCCAACCACACCTCAAGCTGACGATCGGTATGACAGTCAGAATCCGTACTTGTCCAAAAACTATACACTCATTTCAAGAAAGCTCCTGCTACTCATAAACTGGGCGTATTGTACGTCGTAGACTCCGTAACTCGCAAGTGGACCGAGCTAGCCAAGTCTGCCGGACAACCTATAAACAATTCTGCGCAAGACGGAACTTTTGCCGCTGGTGTTCATAGAGTAAAGGAATTGCTGCCTGTGTTGATGAACGACATAATCCAAACCTCTCCAAATGATCAAAAGGTAAGATAATCATGCCCAACAACCAAAGGTTGGAATTTATTGCCGTGTATGGTGCTTCTTGAAGTTTATATTGCTTTCATGGTCACCACTCACCATAGACATCCAATGACTTCCCTTTACCAAGACTGATTCGATCTCCCACTTACTTTTGATTGCCAATGTAGGAAAAAATCAGAAAACTCGTTGATATCTGGGAGAAAGGACAGACTTTCCCCTTGTATATGCTCACCTCGTTCAAGGAGAAATTAGATCAGAGTAAGGCAACAGCATTCTTTCAATCCCCTATTCCTTTTCTAACGAATATTCGTGGTTCAGACGTGTCTACCACACCGCCAGGAAGTCCACCAGCAGACCTACAGAGATCATTAGGATTGCAACGAAACGACCCCGCCCCTACACCTGCTCCAGCAATGGCTTCTAATACATCATCGATATTGGAGGCTTTGGCCAACATGGCTCGTCAGAATGGTCAGAACTCGGCTGCAGCTCCAATGGCTACTCAACAGGAAATTGCCTATAATATGCCAAATGGGCAAAGTAATTCTTTGCCACCGCAGCAGCAAGTTGCAAACAATCTTCAATTTCCACCGGTCCCTCCTGTAAACGTGCCAGCCCAAGTGGCCAATTTTGCACAACAGTACCAAGGTGGAAACAATGCTATACAAGCTTCTGCAAATAGTCAGACAATTCCATTTGCAGCTCCTGCGCCAGTAGCCCCTTCGCCTTATGATGCACTGGATCCAGCTGCGAAGCAACAATTGTTGATGATCCAGGCACTAGCTGCACAAGGCTATACTCCTGATAAAATCGCTGTTATCATCTCTGCCATGGGCGTTCAATCTCTGCCACCTCCTCCCCCTCATGTCGGTGCTGGTGGAGTACCCCCTCCGCCTCAATTTGCAGTTCAGAACCAGAATAGTCAGAACAGCTGGGGTGGTGTAAGAACCGATGAATCACGTGATCATGCCTCTGAGCCTGTAAGATCACCCCAGGGTAGATTTGGACGCCGCTCTCGTTCTCGCTCACCTGTAAACACGTGGAACGCCCATGATTCCCCTGCACGCCGACGAGGTGATCAAGATTTTGATTTTGGTGATCGTAATCGTGGAGGCGACCGTGGTGGACGAGGCAGAGGACGAGGTGGTATGGATGATTACCGCCAGCGTAGTCCAAACCGTCGGCGAAGCCCCAGTCCACCACTGCGATCAACTGCAGGTGGAAAGAAATGGATTGGCCATGATAACACTCTTCCCAATGGCAGCATCAAAGGTATGAATATTGATTGCAAACTTGCGAACTACATGTGCTAATCGTCGATAGTCATGAGTCGCACCTTATTTGTTGGTGGGGTAACGTAAGTTCAAGTTTAGACGTCCCTTAAGATCCTCGCTAACATCGTCAGCACATCCGAGCAAGACCTCCGCAGCCTCTTTGAGCAATATGGTCGTGTTCAAACGTGTATCGTCAACAAGGAAAAGAGGCATGCTTTTGTGAAAATGGTTACTCGTGTAGATGCTGTTGCTGCCAAGGAAGCAATGGAGTCTAACAGAGCCCCGGATTCCCAATTGAGAGTGAGTTCGTCTGTTCACTTTACCAATTATCACTAACATAGAATAGACTAGATGGGGTGTTGGATTTGGACCACGAGACTGCAGTGACTATCAAAGCGGCATCAGTGTTATTCCAATCGCAAAACTCACAGATGCTGATAGAAAATGGATGCTGACTGCCGAGTATGGTGGAAGTGGTGGAGAGCCAATCGAATCCGGTATGGTTGTTGAGGAGCCTGATATTGAGATTGGTCAGGGTGTATCGTCGAAGGCAATCAGTCGTCGCATGCAAACTGACCGAGGCGGACACAACGGACCAAAGTCTTCTCGGGACCGTGATGATGAACAACCTTCTCGTTTCCGCCGCCCTGACAGAGAAGATCGACGAGACAACGACCGACAAGACCGCTTTTCAAAGGTTTCTGCCCCACCCTCTATGCCTTCGGTACCTCCTTTTGGTATGAATGGTTTCCCGTTCGCAATGCCACCCAATGGTATGCCCATCTTCCCGCCCGGCTTCGTTTTCCCAGGACAAATTCCAGGCCCACCACCTCAACCACCACCTCCTGGACGCTCGTGAGAGTGCTATGCGTTATATCCGGGCACTAAAATTCTCGACATACTGGGATGTTCATATGATTCTTCTGGGCCGTCTAACAGCAACATATGATGGCAGACTTGGCTTGCAACTGAACAATACCTCAAATGATTTATGCATTGCGATCGGCGTTGGGGTTATACTTGCGACTTTTCACGTTGGAAAGGGAGGGAAGGATTGTCCGTGTCTATACAAGGTTTGCATGGGGAGAGGGGTACCATGGCTTAGCTTTCTTGCTGGTCGTCTTTCATATACGAAAAGGTCTCTGGGGAGGTGTTAAGGAAAACCGAGAACATGACTCTCATGTGCATAAAACAAGTCGCCTAGGGTTCTACGGCGCACAGAAATTTCCGAGGGGCATACAGCTTTAGGACGGGGTAAAATGGCCACGATAATGATGATCATTGTCCCAGCTTTGCATGGTTGGTTTGTCTTCGTAGCAGGATGCCTCCAATTTTCAATGAAAATACATTCTAACATGAAATTTCGTATACAAGCTGCGCAGTGAGTAGGATGATCTATCTATTCGTGACAAACATTTTCTGGGGTTTTAGTAAGAGGGACATATCTTTCAAGTTCCCACATCTAATTATTGCTTGCCAATCTACCGCGTTTTGTTTTTTCATTTTATATTTCACTTCACTCTCGTATATCTCATCTCACTGCACTCTCTTTATCATCGAGGAGAAATAACGATAGATTCACACGAACAGTACAAACTATCTGTCTCTCTCATAGCACATAACACGGTATCCAGACTTACAAGTCTCGGGAAATGAGGGAGAGAGAACTAGGTAGTTCTCAGCACATCAGCTCTTGGTGCGGTATTCCCCGTCTCCGAGGCCTGACATTCTGTGGGAAGAAGGTGTCTGCTGGTGACAGAAATCCTTCGATCATTGCGCCGTTGGTTTTGATTCTGAGCGGTTTAGTCTAAGTTGCTGGTTTATACTTGCAGCTTGCTTGATGTCTGTCCCATTCTATTCGTGGATCGTAGCTGATTTTTGCTTTGAGTGCTTCGAGTGCTTCGAGCATCTCAATCAAGTGCGTAAGGTAGAAGATAACACTGGTAGCAATTCTTTCTTTCTTTAAACCGTTTATTGCATGTGCTGGGTGTGTTTCCATGTCCTCATCCTCTCAATCTCCGTATCAAGCTAGAATATGTATGAGCAATCACATGAAAATATCAATAAGTCTTATTATTCATTCCTCGCCTGTCTGCTAGCAACCTCTATCTAAAGAATGCTTGCAGCTTTTTGCAAAGATCCCTTTAGTTGAACTAAATCTCAGTAAAATATATAATGTAGTACTTTACTAATCGTCTCAGTACCTCGCTCTTTAAATCCACGAGGGAGTTAGCTTTATTGCCCGTAATCTCCGTCTTAGCTTATATAGTTTCTATCAGTAGTAGTGGTTATCTACCCCGAAATACCCATTTTGCTCAGGTCTCTCTACGAAAGTATATATATAGAAATAAGTCTAATGTATTTATACTAGTCGTACTATCAACAAAGGGCCAGCGAAATTGGAAAACTGCCTTACATACAAAACATACTCGTTCTCTTTTACCAATCCGGAGAATTGGAAAAGGGGGATCCGAGAATATACTATATCTCGGCCTTACCATTCAACTCAAAGCAGCGCTGTAATGACTTAGTACTCTGACCAAAGGTAACCCAATCACAGGAGAATGATGTGACAAATCTGTTATATGTCGTCGGCACACATATCGGTAGCTTTCTACCTTGTGTCAAACTGTAGTTGAGCAGCATTTGCGTCCCAAGCTGACTGGGAGATGGCAACATACTAAATTTTCCAAGCAATGCAAGCTTCTTTCAAAAGCAACAACGGGAGATCTGCGCCCTTAGAAAATAGAGGAGAGAAGAGAATGATAAGTTTCAAGACCTGCCCCTTTGACAATAAATTCTCTGTTGTATCGTGATGGTTAGATACTGGTGGTACTCTGGCTGCTAGATATTGTGTTTCCGGGAACTGAGGAACATATGATCAGCATACATGTTTGATGCTGATTTGAGTACGTCTGGCATAATGAACGAGGTTGACAGAGACAAGACGATCATTTTCACACCCAAGGTGACTTTGGCTAATTACGTGAACCGATAAGCGAGCCAACCTTACCTATGACATTGTTGCTTGAAAGATCAGGCTTTGTCGTGTGATATGGTTCGAGTCGCTATCCGGAATATGTCCTAAATGTTCCACCCAAAAGCTCTCAATTACAGAATTCATCTTGCCTATACCGCACAAGTAGAACAGGCTGTTCTGAAATGGTATAATGGAAGCTACTTTGCTCCTGTCTATTGGCGAGGCGATGGGAATTTCCGTGGATCTAAATGAGTGATTTAAGATGGTATTTGTCCACTCTAAAATTTATCTCTTCAATCGTTTATATTTGCTTCTCATGATCTTGGATCTTGGTGGAGTTCAAGGTTCTCTACCTTCGGATGTCCGGAATCTCAATGCGGTAGTCTTCGGAAGCTAGACAAGTGAGAACATATCTATTGATCCTCTCTTCCGACGCAAATTCCGCATTAAAATTCCCCTCAAGTTTGGATTATCTGTAGTGAGTGCCAACTTTTGCGGTCAGCGACAAGTCCAACGCTACTAATAGAAGCCTCCAGGATGCCGATCTTAGAGGTACAATATCGGCAGCAGTTAGTCAACCACGAGTGATAAACCATGACTCGTGAAACAGTAGGCAATCTCTATGGGAGTCAGAATCTGGCTACTTAAGTGAGCCTTTTCCACCCAAGAAATGGCAGTTACAATGAAGTGAAGAGTACAATCGCAGAGTAACTTCAAGCGGGCGTGTTCTCAAAACCACAGCTATTGTCGATAATCGAGAGATGTTTCAAGTTAAATGTCTGCTCTAAAGTGATTTACAACTTTAAATATTCTCGTAATGGCGAGACTGGTTTTCCAGGAACCACTATAGCAAGAGAATGAGCCCCAATGATCTTTCACGAGTGTCAAGACTGCGCGAATAACTCATCGAGCACAACTCAGTTCAGGCTGTAGGCCGAGAACTGTGAAAACGTCGGGTATTGATGATGGCTGTCAATTTCAAGAGAACTATGAGGTGCTAGACCTTATAAGTGGGTCGGGACAACTGACGCCAAATGTGTTGAAAGAATTGCTACTAAGACAAGCTAGTATAGCAAACTCGGTGCCAACATAGGTCACCGCCCACTTGCTTAGCCAAGATAGTGAGTGGATTTTGGGGCCATCCTCCTCAATTACCGACGTCGCTTTTTCCTGATCATCATGATTTCATTGACAATATTATATCATGCAACGGATCTGGAAATGTTAGATACGCATCTGAGAAGCGAATCTACAATACTTTTGATTTATATACTGCGAAAGTGGAAGAGATGCTTCCAAGTGATAAGGTAGATTGAGAAAGTATATGCAGACAGCCGCCTTCCTGTAAGGGCAATGCAACCTAACACATCCGTAAACAATGATGTACAGTAAGGTAGGGCTGAGGTCAGTCTAATGCGCAGAACATGCAACGGAAGGGAGATGGTGGGGCAACTTTAGCTTTAGTAGGGCTGGTGCGGAAGTGGAGGAATTAGTCGATTGATATCTGTCTTTTCTCTAATGTGGATTGGTCGCTCAATGTATCGTAATTCTGGAAAGACTGGTAGATGTGTTTGTTTTATATGCAGAATAATAGCTACTAAGGTGGGATTTTATTTTAGGAAAGAAATGAATGATTATGTAGGAAAATATGTTATGGTCCGTGCTAACGTATGACTTTCATCATATACATCTACTTAGACAATGGAAGATTAACGAGTTGGAGAAGCATTGAATCTGTTGTTACTAATACATGACTTACCGAGCCATCTAGGCAAGTGGTGAGATGAGGTGATCGTCGTAGCCGTACAACGAATAATACCTACCTACCTACCCGACAGTAACTGTGGTTAGGAGAGCGAGCCCCGATCGCATCCCAACTGCTAGGTCATATGTCCTAGAACTGCATTGTCCCTCACCAAACCCAGATACCTCCACCGCTAGGCCGTTCCTGTCACATTTGAACATCTCTGGCCTAGTTCTGAATAGTGACGCTCGTCAAGCCTCGTGGGCAAGGCTAGAGCTAGAGCTCCTTCTACACAACTTGACTTTTCAAAATTATTTAACCTCATCCTCCATACTTTCCTCTTCTTCCTTTACCCCAAAACTTTGCTCCCTCACCTACCTAGGTACTTACTTATCTCCAATTCATCCCTCTAAGACCTCAAGTCCTAGATCCTAATTCCTCATATCGACATCTACACTAGATCCTATCCAGATTTCGACAGCTACCGGCATTGCGCGAGTAGCTGCTTCGCGATCGACAAGCAACATAATTTGAGAAGCAGTGATACCTGCCAACACAATGGCTAATATGACAGAGAGTCAAGGCACGCCTGCCACACAGTCCAATACCTCCTCTGATCAACCAGATCACCTCAAGACCAATATTGAACCCGGTGTCTTCGACGAGAAGATGGGCGATAAGCAAGCTAACCAACCTGTCGCAAAGAAGAATGTAGCCCCCGAGAACGAGGACGACGACGAAGATATGGATATCGATGCCCTGATTGATGACCTCGAATCCAATGATGGCCACGACGATGAAGAACTTGACACAGACCAAGATACCAATAATGATGGGGTTCGCGTTGTTCCTGAAGATATGCTGAAAACCGATCATCTTGTGGGTCTCACAGAAGTAGAAGTTCTTGCTCGTCGCAAGAAATGGGGCTTGAATGCGATGAAGGAGGAGAAAGAGAGCATGATTAAAAAGTTCCTCATGTATTTCTTCGGACCAATCCAGTTCGTCATGGAGGTATGTAGTTCTCATTCCAAGATGTGTGAGAAAACAAGCAACTGCTTCATGCAACGCGAACTCACGCTAATCGTACCATAGGCTGCCGCTATTCTCGCTGGCTATCTCCAAGACTGGGTCGATCTTGGTGTTATTTGCGGCCTTCTCCTTCTCAATGCTGGTGTTGGCTTCATTCAGGAGTACCAAGCCGGTTCTATTGTCGACGAGCTGAAGAAGACGCTTGCACTTAAGGCAGTTGTTCTCCGCGAGGGCAGACTGTACGAAGTTGAAGCTCCCGAGATCGTTCCAGGAGATGTCATCCAAGTCGAAGAGGTAAAATTGCCGACTCTTTGTCGTGGTCATTTGGCTAATGAGTTGCTGTACAGGGTTCCATACTTCCAGCCGATGGCCGCATTGCTACCGATTCATTCCTTCAAGTCGACCAATCTTCGATTACTGGCGAGTCACTCGCAGTTACAAAGAGATCTGGGGATCATTGCTATGCTTCCTCAGCAGTCAAGCGTGGAGACGCATATATAATTGTTGAAGCCACTGGCGATAATACCTTCGTTGGCCGTGCTGCTGCCCTTGTTAACAAAGCTAGCAGTGGTACTGGTCACTTCACTGAGGTTCTGAATGGCATTGGTGCTGTACTCCTCATCCTCGTCATTTTCACCAACTTAGTTGTCTGGATCTCCTCTTTCTACCGAAACAACGACATCCACAAGATCCTCGAATTTACTCTGGCTATTACCATTATTGGTGTTCCAGTCGGTCTCCCAGCTGTTGTTACTACCACTATGGCTGTTGGTGCTGCTTATCTCGCCAAAAAGCAGGCCATTGTTCAGAAGCTCTCCGCAATCGAGTCACTGGCTGGCGTACAAATCCTGTGTTCAGACAAGACGGGTACATTAACCAAAAATAGGCTCACTCTTGCCGAACCTTATTGTGTCCCTGGCGTAGACCCAGCTGACCTAATGCTTACTGCTTGTCTTGCTGCATCTCGCAAGAAAAAGGGTATCGATGCTATCGACAAGGCTTTCCTCAAGAACCTCAAATTCTACCCAGCCGCCAAGTCCTCATATCCAACGTGGAAGGTCCTTGAATTTCACCCATTTGATCCTGTTTCAAAGAAAGTAACATCAGTCGTCCAAGCTCCCAGAGGAGACATCTTCACTTGTGTCAAGGGTGCACCACTCTTTGTATTGGCAACTGTTGCCGCAGCACAACCAATTCCCGAGGATGTTGACAAGGAATTCAGGGCCCAAGTAGAAGAATTTGCTTCTCGTGGTTATCGTGCTCTTGGTGTTGCACGGCAACATGGGGATGGCCAATGGCAGATTATGGGTATTATGCCTTGCTTAGACCCTCCACGCCACGATACTGCTCGCACGATCAGTGAAGCCAAGACCCTAGGTTTGTCTATCAAGATGCTCACGGGTGATGCCGTTGGTATTGCTAAAGAAACATCCCGTATGCTTGGACTTGGTAGTAAAATCTTCAATGCCGAACGTCTTGGTCTCGGTGAGGGTGGAAGTGAGATGGCAGGTTCCGAGCTTTGTGACTTTGTCGAAGGAGCAGACGGCTTCGCTGAGGTATTTCCACAACATAAATACAACGTTGTTGATCTCCTTCAGAGACGCGGCTTCCTTGTGGCTATGACTGGTGACGGTGTCAACGATGCTCCATCTCTCAAGAAGGCAGATACTGGTATTGCTGTGGAGGGTTCTTCAGATGCAGCTAGATCAGCTGCCGACATTGTCTTCTTGGCTCCTGGACTTGGCGCAATCATTGATGCTATCAAGACTTCTCGTCAAATCTTTCATCGTATGTACGCCTACGTGGTTTACCGTATCGCTTTGTCAATCCACTTGGAAATCTTCCTGGGCCTTTGGATCGCCGTTCTCAACCAGTCGCTCAATATCGAATTGGTTGTTTTTATCGCCATCTTCGCCGATATCGCTACTCTGGCCATTGCCTATGATAATGCACCATTCTCCAAGACTCCTGTGAAGTGGAATCTCCCTAAGCTATGGGGTATGTCCGTCATTCTTGGTGTAATTCTTGCTATTGGTACCTTTATTGCACTCAGTACCATGCTTGTCCACGGAGAACATGGTGGCATCGTCCAGAAGTACGGCAATGTTGATTCAGTTCTTTTCTTGGAGATTTCCCTCACAGAGAACTGGCTCATTTTCATCACTCGTGCCAATGGTCCTTTCTGGTCTTCATTGCCCTCCTGGCAGTTGACTGTAGCCATTCTTGCGGTTGACATTCTGGCCACTGCTTTCTGCTCCCAAGGCTGGTTTGTTGGCGGTCCAACTGATGCAGTAACCATCGTCCGAGTCTGGGTCTTCTCTTTCGGTATCTTCTGTGTCATGGGAGGATTCTATTACCTTCTTCAAGATAACCAGGGCTTTGACAACCTGATGCATGGAAAGGTAGGTAGTAAAGGCATGGACAAGAAGCAGAAGGAAGATTTTGGTAAGTTTCAACGGTTCCATAATCGTGTACGATTTTGCTAACATTTTCCAGCTAACAAACTGCAACGTGTTTCAACCCATCATCAAAAGGCTGCAGAAGATAAGCTTGAGAGTGGAACCACTGCAGACAAGAGATCGACTTGAATTCTTGCTATGCTACCATGCGAAACTTCAACATTTGTGTAGGGGTTTCTTGTATGTCTCTTCATGGACTTGGCGGAAGATTGGGTTTCATCTTGAGGTGCAAGATGGGTTTGTTCATAGGAACCTGTCGCTGTTGGCTGGACGGGTTTGGAGTTTGGGATTGCTATTTAAGCAATAGTCTTTGGAGGTCGCTGATTCGTCTTGTACATCATACAAACCTTAATAGTCAAGCTATTAGACTTCAGCTACCTCGTCTCTCGATTATGTGTCTAGTGATATGATCGGCCAAGCTAACAGGACATGAGATTGATCACAAGTGTGAGAAGTGTACCATGAGCCGTGAATGAGATGAACTTGATGTAAAAAGCAGTTGGCTTTCTCGACATGGTCAGTGTTCCATGAGAGTTGCTGAATCAGCAGCTCCAGAGAGTGGGGGTGGATTGAAGTGAAGTGGACACAGGTGGAGTATATCGATCCCATTCAAAGCAAAAGCACGGTGAGACAACCTTATTCGAGCGTCACGTCTTTTCTTCTGTCCAGACTAATTTTCTATACAAAGATTCTTCGAGGGTCTAATTTTACATCGAGGACAACAAGAAGGCTTTGTGGTGAACTAAACATCAGTTTTCGACCCGACGTTGAATGGAAAGGCTTGTCAATGTCCTCTCCTGTCAGCTACCAAAAGCAGACGGGATTGATGCGCCAGCCAGCCACCTCAGTTACCTCGGTTCTTTTTTTTTCCACTTTGGTAAAGATCTTACTTTACCGTTTACTGTCTGCTGCCGTATCCGAGTCTGAGTCCGAGCCCCTGATGAAGCCACTGATGACCGCTCCTGTCTCTTTCTCCGAAAGAAGGATGGATGGGATGCACAGATATTCGATACTTCTTCTTATTTCGTGCACTGGCTGGGCTGGGCTTATGATCGCTACCTATCCTATCTTTGTCTTTCTTACTCATTACAGTACAACAAGGCTGGATCGCGCCGTAGCTTGGCCGGTGCATGAAGGGTGTCGGTGGTGGCGCAATCCTCCCTAGCTGGAAGCGGGGAACGTTTGGCACGGTCTGTGTGTTATGGTTGGTTTGGCGCTTCCTTATTTTCTTATTTTTCTTCTTCTTTTCCTATCGAGCTTGTTGGTGAATTATTTGTCTCGGTTTGTCCTCTTGGGATTGGTACAGTACAGTGCCATCTTGGGATGGATGTCTTATTTCTATTGGTACACAGAATGTAGGTAGCGTGGCTTGGACTTGACCTGACCCGACCCGACCTGCTTTTGCTTGGGATCAGGACGGCGGGCGTGCTGCTGCGTGGAGTGGAGGTGCGTCTTTTGCGGCTGAGGCTGGGAATGGGAGGGTCGGTCTGGAGGAGCAAGCGCTCTCTCTGCATAAGACCACGAGGAGCCTCTTTTTGATGGTGGCTTGCATCTGTCCCTCGATCTTCCATCTTCATCATCTCACTTTGAACTCTCAAGCTTGGATTTCAAGCTCTCAGCAAAGGTGCAGGCTATTTACGTCCATTCCCCGGTCGTGCCTTTATTGTCTTGTGTTGGTGATCAATATAGCCGTAATTGCTTGTCCTTATCCTAGCTGTTGTCTGTGCCGCTCACGACTCACGAGGATCACTCAGCTCGCTTCGGATTATTAAGTCGTGTCCTGTCCTGTACACGAGGTCGCCAGGTACCTCTCATTAAGGTCGCGACATCCCATCGAGCACAGAGTGGAATTTCATACGCACTCAACTCTAAGCTCTTCTCCATCTCTTATTCTGAGCTCACTCACCACATCAAACAAACAAAGCAACCTCACAAACAAAAACAAAATGGCGCCCTTAAATCTCCTCGCCCGCCTCGCCGCTCTCACGCCAGAAGGCAGCACACCAGACTCCCTCCCATCACCAACCTACACTATCACGCCACTCGAGTCACTCACCTTCTTCTGCGTCGGGATCCTAAAGTTGTTCGCGTTTTTATGCCTGGCGGTTCTAGGGTTCGCGGTGTTAATTACGGGATTTTGGGCGGCGGCTGAAGGGTGGAGGGGCGCGAAGGAGTGTTGGGTCGAGGGGAGGTCGTGGTTGAGGGAGAGGAGGAGGGGTGGGAGTGCGGGTGAGAGTTTGGTGGGGGAGGATGCGGAGGGATGGAAAGCTGCGAGAGAGGCGAGGATGGGAGTGGGTATGGATTTATGATGAGTGTGCTTTGGATGAATGGCGTACGGTGTTGATTGATGATGGATGTCTTTTGAGTGTCTGGCGCTTTGGTGGAGGTGTTATGAAGGGATTGTTTGGATTGAAGGATGATGAAGATCTCGTGGCACGAAGAAAGGATTGCGTGAACGCAAGAGATTTCAATGACAAGAGAACGTCACACATTTTTTTTAGTACCCAACTGAGGCTCGATGATCAACTGCAATAGTCGAGTCTAATCGCACACCAACTTTACAACATGATGCTGGGTCGCCAATCAGTTGAATGGGTCTCGTCTATGGCAATCATCAGGTGGAGAGAAGAAACAACTTCTCAGGATGAACGAACTCAATCATCAAGTTGATAACTAATATTTATACAAGTAGACTGCTCAATGCAATTGAATTTGCTCCCTCCTTCAAAAAGAATTGTGTTTGTTCTCTAGGGTCTATACTACTTCATATAGAGAATCTTTAAAAAAAAAAAACAGTCCGTTAGCTACCAGTCTACTCCTTAATGCTACCTTTCCTTTCCTTAGTCCATCTCTATCATTTTGCAGTTTGTATTCACACAGAGTAATTTATCCCATTATTTCCATCGAGATGTTTCACAGCTTGCAATCTGCTGTTTAAAACAACCTAGATCCACCTTCTAGAAAGTGGTATTAGTTAGCTACGACAGACAATCACTCTAACATGGAGCTTAGGCCCAAGTCCTGCAACAAGTCTCAGAATATAGACCACCTAGGAGAGAGCTTAATAATCACTGTGGAAAGAATATGTCTAATTGAATGGATAGTCACATTTGAGGGTTGCTTCTAGCATAAAACTATCAATTAGATCTTATAGGCTGGATCTCATATCCCTCCTGGAATATCCCTCCATCTTTCATTCCAAGGTCGAGTATCTCGGTTTGGGCCTGCGCTTTCGCATTATCTTGACTTCGCACCCACTCAGCCTGCTCATGTCTATCATCCTCACTCCATCTCATAACCGCGAGGCCTCTCCTCCACCACACCGTAACAAAAATAAACATCAGAATCTGCAGACCTAAGCAGATCGCTACCACCGGCGGATAAAATGTCCTATCCATATTCTCATAGAACGGAATGGCATTTAGCAGAATCCGAGGCACGAAGTTATGAACGAACACCCCGCTCCAGCAATAACATGAGTTAAAAAGTCCAGAGCTGGATAGGAAAATGATCAAGATTGTCGAAAAGGCAATGATGGCATCCTTGACAAGCACTAAGCGCCAGTGAAACTTCCCAGTCATGTACCCAGACGCTCTGATGACCCAGGTGATGAAGACGCTGGCGAACCATGCTACGAAAAGACCAATCATCCAGAGATGCCGACAGTTGAAGCCCACTGGGAGCGTGTTCCACACAATGATAAATCCACCTATTACGCCTGTACAGATCGGCATCGAGGCTAGAACCACCATACCGACCGTCTTGAGCGACCTCCTATCACCCGAGATATACTCCGTTTTCCACGGCCTAAAAGTGTAGATACCTCCCGACCACGGCAACGCCTCATGATGATCTGAATCCTCCCCCATCACTTTCCTACCTCGATACATACTCGCCTTGCGAGGCCTGGACGGCGGCGACGGATTCCCAGTCCGCTCCGCAAAGCGACTGATGATCATAAAGCACGAGCGACGAGAAGTGAAGCTCCCAATCGTGTTGCTGAGCAACACAGCCGGCACCAGCCACGAGATGAACATGGCCGTCCCGATTCGCCCACCAGGCGGACTGGTATTCCCACCTCCTATCTCGGGCACGAAACTGGCGATCACTTGCCAGATGTACAGCAGAACAGCCAGCCAGGTGCGCATGAACTCATCTGTCCTGCTGTCTGCGATCTCAACGGCTGCTCTCGTCCACTCGACGAACATCTCTGGGTTCGCGACGCCGGATCGCCGCGCGATGGAGCGGAGGTACGCTGCTGATTTTAGGGACGGGCCTTCGATCTCCTCGTAGGCCGCGAAGATGGTGGCGATGATCTGGCGGCGGATAGGCGGGTCTGAGCTGGACGTGAACCGTCCGGCGAGGGCGTAGCATTGCGACCATGCGTCGATTTTGTGCAGGAGCGACCAGAAGGAGTCGATGGGGTCGCCGAGGAGGTGGATGATGGCTGCGAAGCGGCGCTTGTCGAGGGGGGAGAGGTCGACGTTCGAGACGAGGAGGAGGATGGGGATCAGCCAGGTTGAGAGGCGTGGTCCGATGTCCCTGGCGGTTTGTTAGAGATGTTTGGGACTTTCACAGGAAATCCACGCATTGTCAAAGAGAATGCTTGGGTTTATTAACATTGTTACGTTGAGAGCTTTCTCCGTCGATGGCTCAAATTCAAATTTTGTGGAACTTCGATTTCTCCTTCCTTAATGACGCACCAACTCAACTCACGGCCAAGAAAATCATATCATGCCCACTGAACAATAGCCATATTGTATTGAATAAAAATTGAAGCCAAATTACTCACCAATACCAACTCTGATGTCCACACACCTGCTCACACCCAGGCAGCGTGAGAGTCAAATTCTCAGCATTGAGAGGATAACCATTTGTAAAGAAGACCGGATCATCTAGGGAGAGCGTCTGATTGTCCAACATATCGAGAACTTTCGTATAGCACGCATCTCTATTCAAAGGTCCATAGTAGTGATAATCAGTAGCGACTGCAACGGAGAATATGCAGCTCAGAAGCAGAAGAGTGAAAGCGCGTGCTGGAGCCATGTCCGGCTAATTAATTTGGCCTTCTGTGGCCTATTGATCAGTCTTAACTCATTGAAAGCTAGGTGTTGTCTCTAGCATTAGAACCAATGCATCCCAAACGATCCACATCTAGAGATCCAACTCCCTCTTTATACATACTTCTACTCATCTCAAGGTGCGTTTTGAGGAAGGCTGCTCTCAATTGAGGTTGGACATTGAAGCCCACGTGGTGGCTGAGTATAGCCAATTGAACCACTAAAATGCCAGTATCGCCCACATCCCAGTATCGATCAAAAGCCACAACTACTTTCGTTTATGAATTTAGCTTGTCATTAGTCACTGCTTGATGGATTGACTACAACCGTTGGAAACGGGTGGTATGGGTTAAATCGTTAGCATGAGCTCTGAACTCATATAGACTCGCTTAATTCGTATGTTGAATAATTCAACTCCACGACACTGACATCTAACACCTACATGTGAAACGCAAAAACACGAGACGGTTCATTTTGATCATTGGAAATTGCTGTGAGTTTATCATTGCATGGTCTTCATGAGAGCTGGAGACGAAATTGAGCAGCAGTAGATAACAAGGTAGGAAATACCGGAGAACTACACGAAGGATGTCTACATTCTGCAATTGACAATCGAAAAACAAACATTGGGAGGGTCTTGGTACACAACAACCGTTTATCTGCATCTTCAAACGAGTGAGTCTCAGGAGCTGACAGCTTGCATCATGTATGCATGTTCCTCGCTTAGTCCAAATCTCGGAAGGGAAATCGCATGCTTCTGAGACAAAACACTGAAGTTGAAACAATACCAACGAGGGAGAAAGCACTAGAATGTAAGATGCAGTAAGTCGATATGCAGGCAGTTCATTTCTTTTTGTTTACAAAGCTCGATATGTTTTGTACTTTAGTTTTGTCCAAAACCGAGTATTGTTGCTTTATTTGAACTTCTCTTAATCTCGAAGTGTTCCTTCAGGCGTTCAACCAAGACTCGGACATTAAGTATCAATTTTTTTTTTCATATAAAAGTATCATATAATGATACTTACCTTCTTCTTACATTTTGGAATTACCGAGAGATGTGCAACTATAAAATCGGACATGGTACCTATTTAGCAGCCGCTGTCAGGTGATACTATGCATGCACGTCTCACCCCCCCCTTGTGCGACACTGCAGCTGAACCCGTGGCATCTCATCCATCTCAATCTCAGTCTCACTCATCTAAAACACAAACCTCCCATTAGACTCACATAACAACCATTCCTAAACCCAAACCAGCTTACAAAAGCAAAATGTACCTTATCCTCCTATCCCTCATCCCCCTCTATTTCGTAAGCCCCCCTCACTTTCTTTTCCCCCCGCATCAAGAACCACCCACTAAATACCCCCCAAGCTCCTCCTCCGCCCCCTCCTCACCATAATCTACAACATCTACTTCCACCCGCTCGCCTCCTTCCCCGGTCCCCTGCTACACACCAGCACGCAAATCCCCTCCACGCTCTCGCTCCTCCGCGGCTCCATCGGGCGGGACATCCTCACGCTACACGCCCGCTACGGGCCCATCCTGCGCTTCGCGCCCAACGAGCTCCTCTTCTCGTCCCCGCAAGCCCTGCGCGACATCTACACGCGCAACGCCGGCTCCGGAGAACTGCTGCCAAAAGACCCGACGGCGTACACGAAGCCGCCCGGCGGCGTGCATAGTATCCTCACGGTAATCAGTGATGCCGATCATGCTCGGTATCGACGCCTGTTGAGCCATGCGTTTAGCGAGAGGGCGTTGAGGGAGCAGGAGGGGGTTTTGGAGCGGTATGTGGGCCTTTTCGTGGAGAGGTTGCGGGAGGTGAGTTTGGCTGGTGTGGGGGAGGGGAGGGTAGGGGGAGACGTTTGGGGTGGTGAGGTCGATCTGGTGGAGTGGTTCAATTGGCTTTCCTTTGATGTTATTGGGGATTTGACTTTGGGGGAGAGTTTTGGGTGCTTGCAAGGTTCGTGTTTGACTGTTATCGAAACTCAATCCTACAATAACTTGTGTATCCATGGACCGCTTATTCTCCTACTGCTGATTAATCTCAAGTCCCAATAGCCCACTACTGACAATTCCATAGATACAAAATCCCACCCCTGGGTCGCCTACCTGATGAAAGTATTCAAATCTTCCGCCTTCCTCGCAGCAGCGCGCCGCTATCCCATCTTAACACCACTGCTCATCCAATTCATCCCCAAGGAAATCATCAAGGGTCGCATGCAGCATGCGCAGTTCACCAAGGAGAAAGTGGAGAAGAGGATGGCTGCTGGGAGTGAGAGGGCGGATTTCATGAGTGGTGTTTTGAGACATAATGATAAAGAGGTGTGTGCTTCATTCCCAGCTTCTCTTTCTTTCTTGTGTGTTGGTTATCATGTTAGTTGCTGCTATTGTGTCGACGACTTAAGCGAGGAAATAAAGGAAATCGAAATAGCATGATACAGTGAACTAACACCCCCCTCTAAAGACGGGAATGACTACCGCGGAAATAATCCCCACCTTCGGGATCCTTCTCCTCGCCGGCTCTGAAACAACCGCGACGCTCCTCTCCGCCACAATGTTCTACCTCCTCTCCAACCCCGCCTGCTATACTTTACTCACAACCGAGATCCGCACTGCGTTCAAGTCCGAAGACGAGATCACCGTCACGAGCGTGAGTAAACTGAAATACTTATTGGCGGTGCTGGATGAAACGATGCGCATCCATCCGCCGACGCCGAGGGGTGGGCCCAGGGTCGTGGGCGGGAAGGGGGCGAGGATCGATGGCGTTTGGGTTCCTGGTGGTGTGAGTGTTTCGCTTCTTCTTCTCTGTTCACTCATCGCTGCCCTAGTATTGGAGCAAGGAAAAAGATTTGACTATATAGCGAACACGTTGTGAAAGCCTAGATTATATGGGCAATGCTAACGGAAACCAAACAGACAATCGTCACAGTTGCAACATTCAGCACCAACCATTCACCCCTCAACTGGACGGATCCCGAGACTTTCGCCCCCGAGCGCTGGCTCGACGACCCAAAATACGCAAACGACAAGCGCGGTGCTTTTCAGCCATTCAGTCTCGGGCCTAGGAACTGTATTGGGAAGAAGTGAGTGTCTTCCTTTCTTTCCTTCGAACCTGTTCTTTGAGTTTCGTTTCGTGTTTCTCGCTCAATACATATCCGCTCTCTTCGCTCCATGCCGTGAAGTACCTTCCCTTCTCCAACTGTAGCATCAAGTAGAAGAGGTCAAGACGTAAATAGTCATGACCAAAAAGCCATTGCGACCTTGGAGACAAGCGAAGAGTGATAAGCTAGGCTAATACTGCATAACTCATAGTCTCGCCTACGCCGAAATGCGCCTCATCACCACCCGCCTGCTCTGGAACTACGACATGCAACTCGTTGACGGGAGCAAGCGCTGGGCGGGGGACATGAAGATGTACTTGTTGTGGGAGAAGGAGCCGTTGATGGTTAGGTTGAAAGAGAGGTCGTGGTTGTAGGTGGGGGAAGAGAGAGAGGGAGAGGGAGAGGGAGATACCAGTCAAGCGATGAATGGAAATGATGACGGTGGAGCTTTTGGCTGGAGATGGGATAGGATGAGATGGGAAGTTATGAATGAATAGGAGGAGGAGAATAAGGAGGAACGAGAGATGAGAAAGGACGATTCTGAGGAGGAAAAGAAGTGAGAGAAAGGAATACAGTATTAATCATTAACTAGCATTGGTTGATATAGTACGAATAAGCAACTCGATTCGCGTTTCCTTTGGTAGGAGATATTCACTCACCGTGTTCGTGTCTCCCATGTCCACTTCGCTGCTTTGTCATGTGCAAGTAACCCGACCAAGTTGTAAAACTTAGAGGTGAACACAAGTATCTCTCTATTAGACCAGTAACCTGCCCAAGAATAAAGGCCTTTCAGATCGATTGACATGTATAAACTTCCCGTAGTTAGCCACTCACTCCCTCACTCATTCACAAATGACCAATCACCACCCCCTCTCCACACACACTTTCGAACAAGCTTCGTTCTCTCGAGCTATACGTGACAAATAGTCTTGCATTATTCGTTAGTGGAGTAGTGTTGGGAATTCGATGCGCATGAGTACATACGAGTGGAACGGTATATGCGAAGAAAAAGAAAGAGTAGAAATACAGCAAAGAGCAAACGTAGGTAGCTTTTATTTGGTTTTGATTTGAGTTTGATTCCCTTCAAGATATATACAGTAGGAATCGCCTCAGCTGATGCTGATTTTTCACTCACAGCTTGCCGGCCGGACGCGTATGTACAAAGTTGCTGTCCCTAGCCTTTCACCAGCCCATCTCATTTTCATCATGAATACGCAAAGTGGGAAGGACTTTTGCTGTTCGTCCTCCAAACAGACCATACCCCAACACAAAGCCGCCTCTCATACCTCTAACCCTCCTCCTGGGAAAGTCAAGTCAAGTCACACCCCTCCTCTCCCCTCCTGCAACGCCTCGCACCCACCCACCTACAAGCACTGCGAGTAGTACGGACTGCTGTACGTGCACACCCATGGCGACACACAGGTCGTGCTTCCGAAATACGTCAATCCGCCACACTGTCCCCACCTTACGACTGGAGGGAGCGTATCCGTCGATGACGCAGCTGCGGTGGTAGAGGTGCTGCTTGCTTTGCTTGTTGTTGTTGATGTTGTGCTAGGCTTGGCGCTGGAGCTCGACGCCGACGAGGAGCTGGCTTTTGTGGACGAGGAGGTAGACGAAGAGCTGGGCTTTGCGGAACTCGACGAACTGGACGTCTTGCTCGACGAAGCAACAGTCGAACTAGCAGCCGCACCACTCGTCCACGTCGGCACGACAGCCGGTCCGGTGGGCGTCTCATCAATACTATCGTTCGCTCTCACGCAGCCAGTCTTGGCTGTCAGGGCAGCTGGGCACGCCACCTGCGTGAAGCTCACGGTGGGGTTGTCAGCGTTCATGAACCAGTCGAAGCGCCAGTAGCAGCCGGCTTGGAGGTGGGCGGGGAAGGCGTCGCATTGCGAGCGCGATGTGACGCCGCCGTATTGCGCGCCCCACCCGGTGGAGGGCGTGCCCCATTCGGAGGTGCAGCCGTCGTAGATGCCAAAACCACCGCCGGGCATCTGGGAAGATGTTAGTGGTGATACGAGTAGGGAGGGAGCAAGGGAAGGGATGACTTACGGCAATATCAAAGTGGTTGTTTCCGAGATCTCCTCCGGTGTTGGTGGATTGAACAATCATGGTCTTTCCAGCCACAGGTCCAGATGTGAAAGTCAGAGCATAACAAGCACAGCACCAGCTCGCTTCGGTACCGCCTGCGATATGCGTAGCAGCAAATCCATACGACAGGGTAGAAGAGACAGCCCACGGTGATTGCGAAGAGCACATGGCAGCTGTGCCTCCATTGCAGACTGAGACAGTGTTGTAGTTCGTGATGGGGCTGTCGGAACCTTTGTCGCATGAAGCTACGGGGTTGGAACCAGATGCGAGAGTGAGTTTTCCAGGCCAGCCGCAGGACGCTTTACAGCAGTCCCAGTAGCGGGTTGTGACACCTGTTTGTTGGGCATTTGTGCTGGTGAGGAAGAAGGGGAGGAGGGTCAGGAGGGTTGGGAGTGAGAGTTGCATTTTAGCGGTGATTGATGAGATGAAGTCGGAAAGGGAAGAGAGAGGCAGGTATACTACAAGAGACAAGAGACGAGAGACACACACTATAAGATAAATAAATACAAAAGTGACAGGAAGGAAATGAAACCCTTATTCACTTGATTGACTTTTCCATTTCTTACCCTTACAGCACCAACTCGATTCAGTAGTACGGAAGCGCAAGGAGGCTCACCATCCATTCTTCTACCAAACTTCCTTATAAACGGTTCCCTCATTCGGCCCGTGACAAAGATTACTTTCCTTCTATGCGCATCCCATGATCTTCTTCCTCCATTACCCGGTGTCACTTGAACGTATATTCCAGGCGGGTGCGACGCCATGATTCGTCTCGGCGGCTCCCAGTCCGCTTCCCTGGGAAGTTTGGAGATGCACATTAGGCGCCACCTAAGATGTTGGGGATCTGGAGAGGACATTTGCCGGGAATTCCCCACATGAGGCGGCATGTCGGTACGTGATGCCAGATTCGATGGGGGGAAGAGGACAGGGAGGATGGAGAGGATGGGTTTGTGGAGAGTTGGGTGATAGGGTGAGAAAAAGGGCAAGGGGAAGGGAAAGGAAAGGGAGCAGTCATGTGCGTGGGGCAGTGGGACGGGACCTGAGAGGAAAAGGAGAAAAAAGTCTGGGTTGGGAGAGTTGAGGCTGAATGGGAAGTATTGCGTGCGTGACTTGAGAAGCAAGAAGAAAAATAAGAAAAAAAACTCTTCCCTTGGGTCCTGAATGTTGGAGACATGAAACTTGAAATTGAAGAAACTCTGCAAGGGAGAACAAATAGGATTTTGGTTCATGATACCAAAACGAAATGAAGGAAGCAACTTGCATCTGAAGTTCTCAGGAAGTAGAGAAAGTAGAGAGAGAGTGTGTGTGGGACGATGGTAACATAATTCCAACGCGACATCTCTTGAGCCAATACTATCTGCCAAGCGAGGTAAAGAGAAAAGCTCAAGATGCGCCCAACAAATGCCATTGATGGCACAGGAGTGAGCAATTTAAGTAGAAAGAAAAGAAGATGAGAAGACTTTTCTCGAGGTGTGAATGAATCAGGTAAATGAAACATAAAGACACGTTGACCAGCGGCGTAGGAGAAACCAAATCTCCGCTCGCTTCACATAACTAACTGGTTGTACATGTATAGTACAAGTACAGTAAGCAAGAGAGGATATAAGGTGCTTGCTTATATAATGAGTGAAGAATATATATATATACCTTATACCTGGTAAGGAATTCTCCCTCCTGGTAATCTTACCTTGTGTATTGCTTTCCCATCAGTCCCTGTGCTGGCCATCCCTCTCTACAGTAAGATACCTAGATAGATACCTTACCTTACCTTATCCCTTCCAATTTGCACCTTCGGCCTTTCTTCATCACGTGCATATGAGAGTGAACAAAACTGACACGAGTACCTACCTACCTACCTACCTACCTACCTACCTACCTGTCTTAGCTACCTTAGTGACGACAATGTGGTCGAGTTAAGCTGCTTTGTCACCCATACTCCATATTTCCATCACAAATCCTGAGCAGAAAGTGTATGAATGAATGAATGAATGCACTCCATCACGATCCCCCGCATGCTGCATGGGCAATTCTGGATCGAATGCTGGAATTCTGGGTACCGCACGAGTATTATATATAGAAAGCGACAGACACACCCACTCGGTGAATCAATGGTCTTGAAGATCCTTCATGTTCATGTTAAATCCAAACAAAAGACACGTCGTCGTTCGTTCATTCGGTGAAACTATAAGTAGGTAAGCACTCCAGAAAAAAAGGGCGATTGGCTGTGTCTTATCGCACGCCACTCAGGGACATCCATCTCAGGTCAGGAACACCCGGGAATAAGCAGGACAGGGAGCGGGTTAACAAGCATCAAGTATCAAGCCAGCATCAATCAACCAGCATCAGCCAGCATCAAATCAAGCTGGAGGGGGAGCGCCCTGATTCAGTGATAAAGAAGACGATGCTGTAGGTGGCGGACAGCGGATATTCCATCAGGGATTTGACGGGAACTGTGAAACAAGTGTAAGTACAGTGAACTCTATCAGTAAGTAGTGGAAATATTGTATATTTTAGATGAAGAATAATTAATTTGATTGTGTCCATCACCATTACTATATGTAATGATATGTGTATAGATAGGGTAACTAATACACAGGATACAAGCGAGAAGACTATATAGGAATAAGATTTTTGTGCTTTTGCATATATCTTGTACAAAGTGGTGTGTAGTGTAAACTTGGGCAATACTCGCCGACTTGTATTCGATGATGATGGAATTGTCCATGTTTCTATTTTTCCATTTTTCACCAAAAATGTTGTTTTCGTTTCAAGATATGACGTAGCACTCAAGACGGGATGGATGGATGGGGGGCACATACCAATGTCCAAGACTCACCTCACTCACATACGCACATACGCACATACGCATTTCACACACGCCATTCACACATGCAGAAAACAAGAAGACCAAGAGATAGGGTGGAGCTTGAAGTGGATCATGGCGTATCTCTACTGTAAAGCAAAGCCTCTTCTTGGCAGGTCCCACCAAGTCCCACCAGGTCCCATCCATTCCCAGCTCGATCATCTACTCTACTGTACTGTACTGTACTGTACTGTACTGTATCTCTTCATCTATCATCATAGGTGCACACACTGCACACACTGCACACACTGCAACCAACTATCAAGGATGTGTGCATGCTAGACCTTCTCGAGAAAATCTTTAAACCTTCGAGTGGACCAAACCTTGTTGAATTGGCCAATCCTTCGCCTTGAGTGGACCGCGGGAAGTCCAAATGGACTCAAAAGGCCCAAAAGATGTCGAGCTAAGGTAGGTAGGAATAAAACGTCCAGCAGGCACGTCGCTCATTGCTCGTTGGGGACATGGAGCGACATTTCTGACGCGCGACAAGCCGTCCTTCGGTCATATTAACGTTGAACTACTCGAGGTAAACATATCTACTGTACAACCCTAGAGGGCCACATTCCATTTTCCTTCTTCTTTTTATATACACATACAGTTCAATCTTGTAATCCAAGGCAATTTCTGGACATCGGTCTGTTAAGACATCACGCTCGCTTCAGAACCGGCACACGACAAACACTTACACCAGCTACCTCAATACATGCTGATAATCATTTCAGAGAGGTATCTAGTCATCACAGGAAGATAAGGACACCAGGGAGAAAACACACGCCTGAAGAAGAGCGGAGCATTTCCCCCTCTCGACATTGTGCACGACCATCTACTGCCACAGATTCGCCATGTCGACCCCAATCACAGAGAAGGAACAATACTCCTTTCCCGCCTTCGCAGCCGACCCTCCCCATCGCCAGCAACAAGAACGAAGGTCCTCAGATGAAGATGGGACGCTGCATGGAGAAAACCACGAGGAATCCGTAGACCGGAATCATCTGCGAGTGACAACAAGCTACATCAATGGAGAGGATCATCTGGATAGGAAACGGTCCCACTCTCCAAGCATCATGTCTCCAGCGGCACAGAGGGAACAGTCTCGCCGCTTGGATGATGATTTGGAGATGCTTCGGGCTGAGCGAGTGGTGTCGAGTGCTGAAAAGTCAAATCAGGATAGTTTGGGAAGGTCGAAATCGATGGCTCGGTCGAGATCAAGGACGAATGCGGAACCGGTGGACGACTTCGATATCGATACAACACCTATTCACGAGAAGACTAAAGTGTATCAACCCCCTGCTAACCCGACCACTAAGATATCCAAATTCTTCAAGAAAGTCCACCAGTCGAGTTTCCTGGTTCGCTATTTTGTTTACATTACGCCATTAACCCTGCTACTACTTATCCCCACACTCTTAGGACTGCTGGTGTTTCCCGGGACTACCGTAGGTGATGTACGATTATTCTGGTTTGGAATATGGCTGGAAATCGTTTGGTTGACACTTTGGGCTGGAAGAGTGCGTACAATGCCCCAAGAGAGGATGTCAAAAACTAACGACAACAGATTGTGGCAAAGATGTTTCCATATCCAATGAGTGTCATCTCAAGTTTATTCACCAACAACAGCAAGAAATGGAGAGATTTGGGCAGGACGTTGGAGCTACCTCTCACATTGTTCATTTGGTGGCTTGCAATCGAGGTTTCATTCCTCCCAACCATGAAAAACCACCATCTGGACGGAGACACCACTACAAGACCTTGGGAGAATACAGTCAACAAGATCATCGTCTCAATCTTCGTTGGGGCTTGCTTGAACTTGTTTGAAAAGATCATCATTCAACTTATCGCCATCAGCTTTCATTTGCGAACATACGCCGACCGGATCGAAGTCAACAAGTTTCAAATATCGAGTTTGGTCAAGCTGTATATTTTCTCAAAGGAGAAGATTGCAATGGAGGACTCCGAGTTTGAAGTCAATCCAACTGGCCCATCTTCAGGAGCGAGAACACCCATGCAGTATGTGAACAAGGCTCAAAAGAACGCTCGTCAAGCTTTCAACAGAGTCGGCGATGTAGCAGGAAAGGTTGCTGGCGACTTTACTGGACAAGCTGTAAAGTCCAGCACTCATCCTCATCAAGTGTAAGTGTTTGTTTTCATTTAATTAGGCAGTTCTAACTTTAAACAGTGTTCTCCAGCTTCTACGCTCGACCACTGGCTCCCAGGTTCTGGCACGTCGTCTTTACCGAACATTTGCTCAAGAGGGTTCCGAGACTGTTCTATCTGATGATCTTCGAAATGCTTTCGACAATGACGACGAAGCAAATGCAGCATTCACTATGTTTGACAAGGATCTCAACGGTGACATCTCGATGGAAGAGTTGGAATCAGTTTGTGTGGAAATCGGCCGAGAAAGGAAAGCTATTACCGCCTCGCTAAAGGATCTGGATTCCGTGGTTTCGAAATTGGACGACGTTTTTCTGTTCATCGTTTGTGTGATCACGATTCTCGTTTTGATCTCTCTGATCTCAACGTCAGCATCTGGTGTTTTGACTTCGGCTGGATCGGCAGTTCTTGCACTTTCCTGGTTGTTCTCAGCTACGGCTCAAGAGTTCCTGCAATCAGTTGTTTTCGTCTTCGTCAAACATCCATTCGATGTTGGTGATCGAGTTACCATCTACGGTAATACTGGATCCCAGATGAAGGGTGATGATTATTTCGTCAAGGAGATTGCATTGCTCTACACCGAGTTTAAGAAGATGGAAGGTCATGTCGTTCAAGCTCCAAACAGCTACCTCAATGGTCTTTTCATCCTCAATCAGCGTCGTTCAGGTGGCCTTGCCGAGGCTGTTCCCGTCACAGTCAAGTTCGGCACAACACTAGAGCAAATCGACACTCTTCGACAAAGACTTCTTGAATTCGTCGGCTCCGAGAACCGCGAATACCAAAAGAACATCCTCACAGAATTAACCACAATTTACGAAGCCTATTCAATCACCATGAACGTAGTTTTCTTCTACAAATCCAACTGGCAGAACGAGCTTCTTCGTCTCCAACGCCGCAACAAGTTCATCTGCGCCTTAATGGTCACCATGACCGAACTTGGTATCGAAGGACCACGCATGAAGCTCGCAGGAGCCGCACAAGACTATCCCATGTTCTTGCAAGGTGCCTATCCCAACCCACCTAATGCCGGCGGTGGAAACAATTCTAGCAACGACCACTTCTCTCCAGGACCCGGTCCACGATCCGGCTCTCTGTCACGAGAAGAACCATTCGTCGCCCCAGCCCACAACTTCAACCCCAACCCCAACGATTCCACATCCCCACAAACCCGCACCCACCCCTCCATCCTACGCACCCGTGCCGGATCCTCCGCACGCCGCGAAACCGTCTCCCAGATGGGCAAGCGCGTCGACTTCTCGCTCGGCATGTCGGCCATCTCGTCCGGCGACGCATTCGGCGACGTCTACGAAGACCGCAAGCCCATCCTCCCACCAACCATCACCACCACGTCGCCATCCCAATCTCCCAGCCGACAGCGCGGAAGCGAAGACAGCGCCAGTCTCGCCAAGACCACGAGTCGTGACTCGAATGGGCTGAGTAGGATGACTTCGCATACGAGCAGTAATCGCACGCATCGGAATCGGTTCTTCCCAAAGCGCTCAAAGCTGGGGAATGCGGATGAGGGTACGGATTTGGATGATTTGGAGAGTGGTGTTGGTGGAGGGGCGGGGAGGAAGTTCAGTGTAGGCGACATGCCTGATATTCCTGAGGCGTCGGGCGCGAATAGTGCTGATTGGAGCGGTGGTGAGGTCGGGAGGAGTAGGAGCGGGACTGTGGATGGGAGTGGGATGGGTGAGAGGAGGGGTTTGATGGGTGATGGTAATGGGAATTGGAGTAGCAGTGGCAGGATAGATCCGAGAACGGGGATTGTGAGCCCGCAGGCGGTACAGAGGGATAGTGCTGTTGAGAGGGGGGAGTTGCCTTTTGTTGTTGGTGGTGCGGGAGGGGGTGTGAGGAGGGCGAATACGGACCAGGTTATTAGGAGGTAGATGTGTGACATATTGGTGTGATGGGGTCGTGCAGATTAGATGGACTGATGGGTACTCAGAATTGGGATATTTACAATTGGGCAATTGTATCAGGTAAAGGATACTAGGTAGGTAGGTAGGCAGGTTCTGAGCATTTAGCGGGTTGGGTAAGATGAGATAGACTTTGAAATATAGCGAAAATAGACAAGCATGTAGATTTGGTTTTATTTTGTAGCTGTGAGACAAACATCACACTATCCGTTGATTTCACTTTACTTTCTTTAATCACTTCCACCTTATCCTCTCTTTCTCCCTCTCTCTTCCCCTTATCCCTCCCTGTCCCCTCCCTCTCACCCCCTACCCCCTAGCAAACCACAGCATCCGCAAACACGCCAGATTCCCACCCCACCAGCACAGGGTGCGGATCCACGAGAGCTGCATGGAAGAGATGAGGATGTACGATGCTACGTAGCTGAGGCGGCAGAGCGTGTAGATTGTCATTAGGTGCGTGAGTGTTTGTGTTGTGAGGGGTGAGGGGGTGGAAGATGGGGAGTGGGAGAGGGTGAGGTTGGCGAGGAGCTAGGGGGAGAGAGGTTAGTGGTTGTGTGGGAATTGTAGTAGAGTGGAGTAGAGTGGAGTGGTGTGAGGGAGTGAGGGAGCAGGGAGGTGGGGTAGGTAGGTAAGTAAGTAGATTGGTAGATGCAGAGGTACAGCCAAACCAAGCGCCCACCCTACTACAACCCCCCCCCTCCCCCCCTCTTTCTCCCACAAAACACCCACGCAAAGCATTGCAAGGAAAAGGAAACATAAAGAAACGTACCACAGCAGCCACGAACAGCGGATAATTCTCCACCGAGTTCGCGTGTGCCGCTTCCCAGCGGACGAGCATCTCGTAGGTGCTCTTGCTGAGTTTGCCCTTTTGAACTAGTTTCTCGCCGTATTTGGTCGTGTCTTGTCGGGGGGAGTTGTTGTGGTCTGTTTTTGATGTGGGTTAGTGAGGAGGTGAGGTGGTGTGTTGGTGGAGAGGGAGAGGGAGTTGTGTTTGAAGATCTGTTGAGAGATTATTGATACAGAGCGAGGGGAGACAGAGGGGAAAGGTGAGAGGAAGAGATGAATCTTAAAGGATATACATGAGTTGCTGGTCTTGTTTGAAGTTATGATGATTTTTGTGCTTAATTTATAGAACAACATGTACGCCAGGAGGGATGTAGAATGTGCTTCATAGAAGGAGAGTTCCGATCAATTTAATGACGCGAGCTTGAGCTTAATCTAGCCTCATTGCAAGGACAGTAGAGACTCAGCATCCTCTCCGATCATTACTCTCCATCTTGGAATGCCGGAAAGCCAACTTTGGCTACGACACGAGTGTCGAGCCCAAGGAACATTCCGAGATTCAACTACCACCACCATAACACTAACCCCAGAGGAAAGGAGGAGACGCTCGACTGAGAAGTAGACAAACACACAGAGTATCTTCAACTTGAAGATAATGACAAAAAGAAAGTATCGGCGACTTTCGAAGAAGCGAGTACGTCCAGGCACGAAATAACAGAAACACAACACCGCCGCTAACACCAACACCATGCCAAAGCAGACCACGGAAATCAAGCCGCGCAAAAAAAGGGTACTGCATACCAAAGTACCGCACCACACCGCACCACACAGCGCTCGCATAAGGACAAAACCAAGTAACACGGAACAAAGACGACAAGAAAGCTGCTCACCAATCTTCAAGTAATTCTTAATCCCCCTCGTACTCACGACCGCATACGCAAACACGAAATGGAAGATCAGGAACTGCGCCGTGTAGTTCGTGTGAAGTCCAGTTCCTGCATCCCCCGCCGCTTTGACGAACTTCGAGGACATGGCTGTTTTTTTTTCTTGCTGGTTGTGAGGGAGAGGGAGATTTCAGATACGTGTGTGTATGGATGTGTGATCAGCGAGAATTGAATGAGCTGAGACTGAAATTTGATAAGGGATAGATCATTGACAGAGAGAAGAGGGGAGGGTGATGTCGTCGTGAAGCTTGGTGTCACTAGCGAGTTAAGTGTGATACGAATACGACCTCGGAAGTGGCGGGAAGATGAAACTACCCGAGGTATTTCAATCGACGAGACTTGCCACCTCTCAAGCTGTATCACGAAACAAAGAAGAAAAAAGGAAACCCGTACATAGCTCAATCGATCAATTATACACTCGAATGTTTAAGTGCCTGGTATTGATCCATTATGGTA
Organism: Margaritispora aquatica; assembly: GCA_007644065.1. Lineage (NCBI taxonomy): Eukaryota > Fungi > Ascomycota > Leotiomycetes > Helotiales > Discinellaceae > Margaritispora > Margaritispora aquatica. The sequence continues at coordinate 1,655,112 of VJWN01000010.1, forward strand.
CAATGCAGAGTATTTGTATACAATAACCGAGATAACAAAGAAAGGGGTATCGCACACGCAGAATTCAAATCGCCAAAAAGTTCACACATCCACCCTCAATCGTTCGCTTTCTCATACAACATGTGTCCAACAATACCGTTACCCTATAATCAGTTCCAATCACACAGACTCTATCGTCCCAACCATCATCATACTTCATAAAAGTAATCCTCATCCAGTCCCTCCCTACTTGGCACCACGCCTGCACCTTCAGGAGGTCCAGCATACCCATCATCAAGCCTGACATTCAGAAGTCGGATCTTCAGCCCATAATCGCCCACTAAACCAACCAATTTGTTCGTCTCGGCAGTAATAGGTGCTTGATTCAGCAGCATCAACAAGCCATCTAGCCACTCCGAGGCCAGACTGTGTGTTGGAGGCAGAAGAGTGAGAATCGGTCGCTCGGTAGCAGAAATCGCTTCACTGTTGTGATCGATATCTGGAGCTTGAACGAAACTATTGATTGTAATCTTCGTAGTCGAGGTTGGTTTGGCCGCATGAGATATACTCTTCAGTGTCGACGAGCTGGAGATGGAAGATATTTCATCGTGCGTAGCCGACACATTAGAAACTACAGAGCTGATAGTGCTGAGATCGATCTTTTCCGTCAAAGCATCGAGGAGAGGCTCTTTCTCCGTTTCTTTATGGAAGTCTGCATAGTGCAGATACCGCCTGTTGTGAGAAAGCTTGACATATCGCCATGACTTGATTGTCGCGCCACTGAGATTATTCCGATATCCATCCTCGATACCTCCCTTATGAGCTGTTCGTGGGAACCACGCACCCGACAACAGAGATCTGATCCTCTGTTCCTTCACAAACTGCAAAGCTTCGTGTTTCAGCTCATCTCGAACTTGCTGTAAATGTTGGCCCCATTCATCCTCAAATGTCATTTCCAAGAATTTCATCTGAAGCTCGCGTAATCGCAGATAATCAAACTCAGACAGCTCTTCCTCAATATCTTGTATATCTTTCGTGCGCACCGAATTTCCCACAACTTGCTCGATCAAAATCCTAACAAGCTCCGCTACTTTCTCGAAATCGTTCTGTTCGGCTCCTGTTGCTTTCCATAGCCTGAAGAATGCTTGCAAACCAGCAATATGGAGTTTTGACCATTGGAGTAAGAGTGGCCGGAATACTTTGTCGTAATTCTTCATACCATCCATGACCAGGTTGTTCCTCGCGTCCTCCAAATCCGACTTATCTACTTGGAAGTGTTCGTATAGAATTTGGGTCACTGATAAACTTGCTCTTGCGATTGGACATCTCTCAATCAATGGCCTTGAAGACTGCTCCAACAAGATCTTCTGGAACCCATCCTCTTGCTTTCGAACATAGTCTGTAAGATCCATCATACCAAGGTATCCCGTCGTGTCAAACTCCCATGCAGGACTCTCAGTTTCAAACCCTAATCGTCGCCATTTTTCAGGATTGTGCCGCCTGCTTCCCTTCCGAGTCCCCTCTGTTAATTCGTCTAGTCGTGAGCCAGAACTTCCAAGTTCTTTCCTCTCTGGTGCGCTGGCCAAATGTAACCCCTTCAATGCCCTCCTATGCTCAGGTCGCTCCAAGTCCACCTTGACATCCCTCCATTTTCTTAGTAAAAGCTTCGATAACGCTTGGAACTCAACCAGTGGGTGTGCTAAATCCTGTAGGGCAGAACTCTGCATGAGAAAGTATACCGACTTGATAACCCCCAAGTCCTGTAACCTCTTTATAAACTTCGGCCACTCTTCTCCAGTTCCAGAACTCTTTCCACTTTCCTTGGTATTGTCATTCGTAATGGCGTCTCGCATTAGGGCATTCAATAACATCAGGGCATTGGCACATAGTGCATGGTCTGCAGAATTGAGTTGTGACACAACCATTTCGAAGAATTGAGGATATACTGCTACAGCAGGTTTCAATGCCCGAAATCCAAATGCACCTGGTACTCGTATTGATCCTCTCCCCGCTTGTGAATGCGACACCAGTGCAACCAAAATGCTCATAGCCCCACGCAAGATATTGACCAGAGGATGTGTGACGATCAATTCTACCAGCCTTTCAACCAAATCACCAGCTCCATTCATCTCGAAAATCTCCCAGCCCATGTCTATCTCCAGCAGACGCGATAAAGATTGCAGAGAGTATGCCAATGTGTTTCCTCCAGTTGTCATGATCAGCCGCCGCAGTAGGGTCAATCCACCGGTAGAGATAAAGACGTCTGCGAAGGAGGGATCATTGATCGAGGACTGCAGCTTGAATACAGCCATCTTGCGCATGGCATCTTCATCGCTGGAGAGCCGTGAAAGCAAGGCCGGGATATCAGCTGAATCCATGGCGTCGGGAGGAAGTTCTTCTTGCACACTATTGATGGCTCTTGGAGGGACAGTATTTCTTATTTATCTGATCATCTGCGGGGTGTAAAGGCGTTTTTGAAGGCGACTGTTGTGAATAATTGTTTATTGTCTCGGATCATTGAAACATGTAGAAAATTGGGGTCGCGTCAGAACGAGGTCCGTGCGACGCGACTTTCAGGGGAATCGACGATCATTTATTGCGGAGGTAAATGATCTCTCATTCGAATATGTAACTTCGACTAGTCGATATATATATGTATATATACATATATATACACAATTAAATACATCAATCAGATGGGATCAAGAACATTGAGAGATGGTAACTTCATATTGAGGAATTCATCGCTTGGTCTGTCAAAATTACAATCAGTCCATTTGTCGAATCCCCAGACGTTCTCCACAGTTAAGGATTCGACTCGCTTTGTATCTAGAGGATCTTCATTACCCACAACTCCAATTTTTATGGTACTGTAGATTAACACAACTGAGGCTTATCTCAATCAGTCGAAATCGAGACATGATATTTCTTGGCTTCCTGGCCACACCAATATTGCTGAACAACCTCACCTTAAACTACCTTTCCCATATCGCCAAGCAATCAAAATGTACATACGTTATCATTTCAACTCTCCATAGATTCTTGCTCGCAGGTTGAGACATACAGATGATGGTAAATTTGAATGATGTCCAGTCATCACTGCCGGTCAACTAAGCAGAATCTTGCATCACCCTTTTCATCACCATGGCCCTCGAGTAATCCTGGATCTGCTGTTACACCAGCAATTGTCACAATTTTCTAGCGATCAAATTGTTGGTAAGTTTGGCTAGAAAGCTACCTCAACAATTTGCAGTACTTCTTTAACGTATCTTATTACCTACAAGACAACTCTATTGCTCTCCCACTTCCAACTCATGCCCGTACGCTTCCTTGTTGCATCTTTGAGTTTCGTAAGCTGTTCACACCATGTCCCAAAGTTCCTCGCTTGCTTGGAAGCGAGACAGGTCATTGTGATGTTGTTGAATGGCATCGACAGCTTCATTTTGAGAATGCCAGAAAGTATCTGCCATTTTATAGCTAAACCTTTGAATGCTTGGTGTTAATTTCGACATCTTGAAGCACATTGCTCGTTTCTCCTGTTTCTCGAAATCAGGAAAGTTCATAATGTCTGAATCAACTTTTCGAAATTTGTGCTGAAATAGATATGTGTTGAGAATCCTTCTCAACTCATAGTAAGCAAAAAAGCGCTTGTTCAAAAGAGATGTTTGGCAGGGAACGTCTTGCTCTTGTTCTCGAAACTCCATCAACCGTACATGGATGTGTTACCATCGAGGCATCAAGAGATTCATACCATGAAACAGTTACAGCGCTTTCACATCAATCACTACTTTGCTCTTTCATTAGTCAAGATCCGATTAAAATTTTGAGATAGTAGCATGTTAAGTATACTCTAAATTTGTGACTAGATATGGTGCTTCATTGAATAATTCTTGATTGGAGCGACCCTGTCCTCTGGCTGTATATGCCCTCAAGCGAATTACATGTTTGATATCAATTCAATCCAGACGATTAATACAGTCTGAGAAGATGCAAAAAGTTATTTGGTTCAAGATGAGTTCTTCAACAATTGTTAATAAGCCGTTGTATCTCAACGGTCACACTTCTCATTAATAGAAGCGTACGCATTGTTGAACTTCATCCATGCACAGAACATATATGAGATTGCTGACTGCACATCTCATTTTACTCCTTTCAAAGAGAACTTCCAAGAATCTCTCATCGCAGGTACCGTTTCTAAACACTTGCGTAGACCCTAGGGAAAGATACCCTGTCGTATTTGGCGCCATCGCCACCATTAATTGGTGTCTAGAAACAGCAAGCTCCGGGAAGAAATACCGAAGTGTTGAGGCTTCGAGGTTTGGTGTCGTCTCAGACTGCCGTTCTCAAGCAATCCTTCGAAGACACACATCAGCACACCAGTATCCCCAATATTACAAATTCTAAAGCAAAATGTATCAAATCAACTACATTGAGACAAAGAGACAAAGTGCATTGTAGGGGACGAATACTTTTACGCAAAGTACGGCACAGTTTCTTTGAAATTCACTAGGATCTCATGCCGGGACTGTTCATGCCCGAGCCGTGTTGAACAATTGCTTCGGTTGGAGATGGGTAAAGTCCGAACCTCTGCCCTTGTTGTTTTGCTTTTATTCGCTTCCTCTAACCCACCCAATGACACGACATAGAAAAAGCCAGTACAAGGTTGTCAGTCAGGGTACAACTGCAGCATTACGGTTGAATGTGTTCAATATGCGGATGAAAGCAGAAAGCGCAGACTCCATTCTTCTTGTGGCAGGTCAGACGGTACATGCCCTTTCAAAATTCTGAATCCTCCGGGCCATTCGCAAGGGGATCTCGCCAATTGGATACTTTAAATTCTCTCGGAAAGGCCCCTTTTAGGACTTCGACTTTTTGAGGAAGCCGGGGAGTGGGAGAATTCTCGATATTGGTCAATTGAGTCTTGCTGCAGATCATGGCGTGTTGTGCTTCTCACATGCTATCTGGATTTCAGGGGCCCATATCATTCCTTCGATCGATACAAACTCCGAGAAGATCCCTCGAGATGATGATTGATCCACCCAGCTCCAGTTTTAGGTGCTTAAGTTAAAGAGAACAAAGATCGTGGAGCCTAGGAAAGAGTGGAAACTTGCAGCTCTATCTCTAGAAGTTGATATGAGAAGATGGGTCTCGATGTCCCAAAGCCAGATGGACCAGATGTCAACATTGGTTAGTCCGATCTTCAAATGTCATCCACCCGCCAAGTCTCACCAAGCAATGATGAATAGGTCCACCGATGATGGCAACAATATGGACGCTGATTGCCATTACCATCATTGTTGTTGGCGCAAGAACCTACACACAAGGCTTTGTCACACGACAAATTGGGCTTGGTGATGGCTTAATGGTTTTCTCAGAGGTGAGCAATACTTCCTACCTTATTCGGCGAAAAGTTATCATTAATCACTTCCAGGCTTGCCTCATATCCATGGGCTCAATGTTGACGAAGCAATTCCAATATGGGCTTGGAAGGCATTTTTATTATCTAAACGACGAACAGCGAATCCAAGCTATCAAATATAATTTCGTGGGCCAGTCATTCGGTAATTGCTTTTCCTGGTTGACGTTCTGTATAGTGAATATTAAATACATTCATGTACATCATACTAATAATAGCTAATTCCAGGTGTTATGGGGCCAACTCTTGGACGAATGTCTTTCATAGTTTTGATGATACAGCTTTTCGGCACCACGAGGACTAGAAAATGGGGACTGTGGTTTATGTTTTGGCAAACTTTCATTGTCAACTTTGTGATTCTCGTCGAAATCTTCGCTCAGTGTGAGCATCCAGAAACTTTATGGGATCCAATTGGCAGACCTTCAAAGTGGTGTTTAGATCCAAGTGTTCAAACTGTAAGTCATGGCTCTGATGAGTTTTCAACATGAACTAAGGTACTTACAGAATATGGGCTTCGTCCAAGGAGGTAAGATCAGGATTGTGTTCCAAGTGTTTGGTCAAAAAATCGGTAGCTGACCTAGCAATACAGGTATCAATGCAGCCACTGATCTCTTCCTCACTTGTCTGCCTATCACAATGTTTTGGAGTCTTCAAATGGATCTCAAGCTTAAACTCGGTCTTGCGACTCTACTTGGAATGAGTATTTTGTGAGCGGAACCTCAGCCCGCCGTGGAACAGAATTGACCTGCTAACAAACCAACAGCGCATTTGTCGCAGTTATCATTAAAACTGTGCAACTACAGTCGCTCGGCAACAGATTTGATTTCACCTGTAAGCCCATCTTCCAATTCCATTAGCGTCTGCTAACATAATATCAAGACAACACTGTTCCATTCTTTACCTGGGTTATGTAGGTTATCATTCAGCTTTTCCCAAACACCCTTTACAGCATCTACTTCAACCAGGTAGGTAATATTTGCTAATTGTCACCCTACGCAGTGTCGAATTCTCACTTGTTAACATCGCCGCTTCCGTTCCCCTAATCCGACCTCTCTTCTCAAGTAAGCGCATCGCGAACACTAATGCCTATTCTGGCGCGACCTATGAACTCAATCAATACGGCACTATGCCCAACACTCCCAACACAGGTGGACCGAGCCGTTTCCGGTCCCATCCCTCGCGCACTGAAACAGAGACAGCTATGCATGACGGCTCGAGTGAGGAGAACATACTGGGGAAGACCGCACACGGTGGTAACTTTGATGATAATGATAATGTCCCGGTGGGTGAAAAGGCTATTGTTAAGGAAACGACTTTTGATGTTACATATGAGAGGAGAAAGACCTATGAGGCGTAATACGGACTGGTGGGGCAAGGACCATGGTATTAAAGTATGCTTGGGTTGCACGGAAACGCGCACCAACATGTAATACTAGATGGAATAAGAAAGCCTACATCGAGCATGGACAGAAACTTTATGACGAAATGTTTATATGCTTATTATGAAGGTGTTTTTTCTTTGGCGAGTTTGAGATTGAGAGTAATAGTTCCAACCACTTCTTCGATTGGTCTACCATGCTCTCACATTTCTAATAAAAGTGACGACTTTGGTATACTTCTTCAGATTTCTGTTGAATAAGTTGAGACAGCTCAGCGTGAAATAATACCATTAAATAGCACCATTTTACAGAACCTGGTAGTCTAAGCAAGAATGGACATCAGAATCCCCCCTACTCAAAGTCTATCCCTCCATCACTTTCAAAACACACTCGTATCAATCGATGCAATCTTTCCCCCAACCATGATAGTTCCATTAACAGGAACAGCCAAGCCTCCATTCGTCGTCAAATACAACACATTGCAATCTGATGCCAATCTCCCAAATGCACCAGCGGTCACACCCGCCAACACAATCGAGGTCGGACTCCCGGCCACCAGCGTTGTGACACCCTTCTTCACCACGCTCAAGCTCTCAATCTGGTTCTGTGCCATCCATGCGGTGCCATCGGCCCTGAACACAAAATCATCGACATTGTACACCGTGGCCACGACCTCTGAAGCCCCGGTCGCTTTGCCAAGGAGATCGATCGGGATGCGGCAGAAGATGGGGTTGCCTGAGTTGGACCAGTAGAGGTACGATCCCCGGATCTTGAGGCCGTTGATACCGAGGTTTGTGATGCTGCCTGGGAGGTACTTCATGTTCGCATCATCAATGACGATCTTGTAGGCGCCTGTGTAGACGTTGACGCGGTACACGACGCCGTTGTAAGCATCAGCAATGAGGATATAGCCGAGGACAGCATTGAGAGTCGTTGCACCGTTCAAGAAGCCGGCGGTGGGGAGGTCGACGACTTTGGTGACCGTGGCGGCGGAGGTCACGACACCTGCTGCGGAGAGCTTGAAGGTGTTCATGTTGATCTTGAAAATGGTGGTGTTGCCACTCGTCTTGACGAAGTTGCCATCGAATGGCGCAGCGACGACGACATAGAAGATGTCGGCGAGCGTCTCTGTGATTCCCAACACACCGGCGTATGTTGATGGGAAGGTCGCAACAGTGACGGGTGCAACGGCGCCAGTGGGATCGACTTGCATCACCAGAGGTGTGTCCAGCCGCGTGACGAGGAGTTTGCCATTTGCACGCACAGCGAGGTTCTCGTTCCAGGTGGGGAAGTCGAATTGGTGGACCGTATTGACGGTCAATGGGAGCACGGCAGCTCTAGCAGTGACCTCGACTGGACTTGAGGAGACGGGGTTGACAACTGCAAGGAGGAGCAGGGCGGCCGTGGCACATGTCGACGCGAGGAATGAATGCATCTTTAGAGAACAGGAGCTTGTACACAGGTTGAGGTGAACGACTCCTTGTGTGCGGGGGAAACCATGGAGAGTAAGTACTTTGCCTTCTGCTGGGGTTGGAGGCCGCGTTTTCTCCAATATTGAGTCGCCGTCCACTTCGATGTTGTAATCTCCGGGAGTTCTGCAGCAGTGACAATCGTAACGAATGTTCTAACATGCAGGGGACTGTGTACGGATAAACAGCCGTTCCCCCCAGGCAAGCCATGGTAAGGGGCTGCATATATTAAGCGAATATATCCTTGAAGGTGCATCCACGCCCCCGGAACTGTGATCCTTCACGTCTGAATTGAGCATCTCGTGACGTATGAAGGAAAATGAGCATTCCTTATCCTATCGAAGTGTGCATTTCAGAGTTATTTCAGAATGAGCGAAAATCTGCTCCAATATATATGAAGGATCGGATTACCTTACTTGTTTGACTTGTCTTTCTCATTTTGGCAAGAACTTCGAAATTGGTGAAATGACGAGCAGACAATATAGAGGAACCCTCGATATTGGTCATTCAATTGGGTATAGATCAATTGCGCTACGGAGCCAGTACAATTCTTAAACATAACTCTGATAAGTTACCTGGAGGTCAACTTGAATTACAGATTAGGGGGCCTCAATCACGCCATCCCAAGGCGAGTGACCAATATTTCACTGCAAGGTTCTTGCAATAAACCCTTGGTTGGTGACATATAACAACAAGAAGATATCAATGACTATCTCGGTGATTGTTCAGGACAAGATTCAGAACTATCGCATCAAAGCTTAGCGAGCAAAACACAGTCAAGGGTAGCACGTAGGGGAGTTCTATCGAGGGTTGATAGGAGAACAAAGATTGGATTCATGAAGATATTATTTACAGGAATAGCGAAGGTGGGTGCTTGTCCTTTCTGATGAGTGAGTGATTGAAGTGTAACGGAGAAGGAGAGAAGAAGAAGACGCATGATGTTTAGAAATGGTGGAAGGAGGGAGTGTTTGGGCCAGGTTTTGGTGCAGACGCGGGGGGTTATTAATATATAGAAATATAGGGGATTAAGTCTATAGATAACGAGAAAGAAATGAGGGAAATGCCAGTGCCTAGAAAGAAGATAGACATAGAACAGATGAATCGATGGTTCAAATCTTACGAGGGATACTTTAATGCAATTGGCATTTAGCTCTTTCAATAATCCCTACAACAGAGTGAAGTAAAGTGATACATAGAGTAACTAAACATCAAGCTTTTCTTTAAACACAATTCAGCGCCAAACTTGTCCTATTCATGTTCGTGCACGTCCATTTGGCCGGGTTCCCACTTGGAGTAGTGATATTGATATTCTTTGCCACGATATTGCGACACACCTACAAGCACACAGCCGTTGTTAGCATGAACTATCCTCGTGCGCGATATCGCAGTTACAGCAGAACTGAGAAGAAACTGTGAATGTGGATTCGCTTACCGAGGGACTGCTGCAGATCAAGGTCCCGACGATGGGATCGTATTTCTTGGAAGCCATGCCGTCGAATTGATCAAATAGGATGTCCTCGATGATCATGGATGACTGGGAAGGGAGGGTAGGGTTAGCTTTTTCTCTCTTATCTTCACCTCGCGTATCAAATTTAGATGGCAAAGTAGAACTCACGGGGTATTGGTTACAAAGCGTCAGGTTCTTCTGGCTGTAACATTGCGTCAACTCGATCGAATCTACCTCTTGTGTTAGCCCGAAGTACGGTATAAGTGCGTTTCAATTTGGTGTGTAGGCTGCATGATGGTATGGGGAAAGTTAGTAGACTCACAATCATCGCTAATGACATGCATGCCCCTATACGTCACATTTCGCACATAGCCATTTCCACCTCCGGAACTAGTCGAGTTCAAAGAGGGGATATTGCCAGACCAGATCTTAATACGTGCTGCGTCGCCGCTGGTGCGGAGCGTGGTGTTGTAAATGAAGAGGTTCTCTGGTCAGGCAGTTCAATCAGCTTGTTATCCACATGCTTGCGGCAATGGAGGGGAGAAAGGACAACGTACCAGCAATGTCAGTCTGCCCGACGTACTGACCCAATGAGCCAACCGAGATGCCGTGGGAGTTGGTGCATTGCATGTTCTGCACTACCATGTTGGTGCTGTTGGGCTTGAAGGAAACGCAGTCGTCGCCATTGGAAACGACGCAGTTCTGGATGACAATGGAGTCGGAGCGATAGAGATCCCATCCATCTATTTATCTATTAGTACAGTTCGCTTAATCTCTATCACCTTACCCTCCACGGTCACGATCAATCTCTTTCCCAAAGAGAGCTAAAATTGAAGAAAAACGAGAGGAGAGAAGCCTACCCGAGTTCTTAGGCGGATTAGCATTCACACTCGCCGCCGTAAGATTCAACCCATCGAAAATCAAATCCGACGAGTTCGCCACAAGCTGGAACCAATTCGGCGGATTGATCAGCTTCAAATCACTCATCGAGCCGCCCTTGAGTCCCATAATACCCAGCAAAATGGGTCTTCCGAGCGTGGTATTGGTGACCATGCGATCCCACCAGACCTGACCATTCCCATCAATGGTGCCGCCACCGTAAATGTTGACATCGCAGCCGCCAATCTGCCAGAACAGGCGAGCGCTCTGGTAGGCGTAGTCGAAGGTATTGCCGTCGGCGGTCCAGAAGGCAATGTCGGGCGTGAAGGACACGGTGCCCTGGATGACGAGGTCGACGGCGCGGAGGAAGGTCAGGTCGAGCGGGCGCGCGAGCGTGTAGTGCGGCGAGAGCAGCGCCACTGTGCCGCCGTTGTTGCACAGGTGGAGGGCTTCCAGGATGCGGGCGCTGTCGTCGGTGGAGTTGCCCAGGGCAGGCACGGAACAGTATTTCTTCTCGCGGGGAGGCGAGTGGGCGTGCGGTTTGCCGTGCGTGTGCGGGTGCGCTTTGAGGGTTGGGCGGGGCTTGAGGCCGGAGGGTGCAATGTGTGTTGCTTTGATGGGGGCGATGGCTGCGAGTGTTGTGGTGGTGGTGGCCAGGAGTCCGAGGAGAAGGGTGGGGAGCTGCATTTTGGCGGTTTGGTTGGGACTCCGTTGGAAGCTGGGCTGTTTTCAAAAATCTACTTGGAGTTGTGCTTTATATAGAGGTTCATTTCCTCAAAGGTATATTGCCGAGCCGAACTGGTGGAAAGATAGCCTCATGTTGGGGGGTGAGGGGATGCTTGTCCATGAGGTCGATCCAGGCACTGACTCGGCGAAGCTTGTTCATCTTGTGCATATGGATGAATTCTGATGATGCGGGGGAAAGATCTCAGTTGTAAAGAATCCGTATTGCCGGATGTAGGAACACTGTATTAATCCGCAAGCGAGTCCAAACATTAATCCGAGAAGCATTTTTGAACCCGAGATTTACATGCTACAGTTCACAACAATGGGAGCACAGAGCTTTGAGGTTGGATAAAAATGCGACAGTATTTTTATCCGGCAATCTAAATCACGATTAGAGTCATCCTTGATGGTTTTCTCAATTGAAATAGTTACAAACGTCAAAGTGAACAAGCAGGTATAAGCTTCAAATGTACGCTTCGCTTAGAATGTGGGGCAAAAATCATGGGGAGGAGTTCAGGCTGAATAGAACTACTACCGATGTACCTGACCGGGTGATGCCTACATTCTCCCGGCATACTGGATGATATCTCAGCAGATCTTTGGATAAATACTATCTATTAAGCATATTCCAATTCCGCCAATGACGAAGTGGTCTGTCCACGAATCAAGTGCTGGCTTCAAACTGCTACGAACTTCTGGACATACATGCGTTCCGTTGTTCATTCAATTATTCACCTATTCACATATCTCTACCCAGCCAAGCTACCTTCCGCTCCGCTGCCATGATCCCCCCTCCCCCGCTCCCTTACTCCACCAACCTAAAAGTCAAACTCCCCCCTGAATCCCTCAACATCCATGCCCACCACGACCCGTTCCGCCAAATCCCTCCTCCCCATCTGACTAAACACCCTTCTCAAGGTATCATAAAGATTCGTGCTCTGATTCTGGGAGATCATGCGCTCTAATTCGGCTTCACTCACGTTTCCGGGTCCTCCTAAACCCTCCATGCCTGCTCCTCCACCAAGAATATCCCGCGCTTTCTCGCGCCCTTCAAGCTCAACCACCTTGTGCATGGCCAGGGCACCAAGCAAATGCGATGCCGCTTCGTCGTAGCACCCGATGTTAATACACGATACACCGAGATTGTATCTTGCTCTTACGAAGTTTGTGCGCAGCGTAAGAGCCTTCTCGTATGCCGCAATAGCCTCTTCGGAGCGTCCGCTATTTGCAAGCGTAGCACCGAGTCTGTTCCAGAGTAAATGGACTTGATCGCGCTGATTGCTCGTGCCAGACTCTGTGGACGCCAAGGCAGCGGAGAAGCAATCAACAGCCTTGTCGTACTCCTCTGCGCCGTAAAAAAGGACGCCCAACCCGACCTGGACATCCGGATCCATGTGCTCGCCATCGGGACTCAGCTGCGCGGCGCGGATGAAGAGGTCGGTGACTTTCTCGTGCAGGAGGTGCCGGTCTGTGAAGCCTACTTCGGCTTCAGAGGAGAGGTCGCCGGGGGAGATGATGGAGGGGTATTTGATGGAGAGCCAGCGCTCGAGGGTCCTGTAGGCCGTGCTGTCGTAACCTTCGTTTGTGTAGGAGACTGCTAGACCCATGAGAGCTGTGAGGTTGTTGGGATCGATTTTTAGGGTTTGCTCGAGGGCTCGAATGGCTGGTGTTTCTTTCTCGTTCTGGGCTTGAGCGGAACCGAGAAGTACCCATGCTTCGATGTGAGTAGGGTCTTTTTGGACTGCGGCTTCGAAGGCTAATGCTGCAAGTGAGAGATTTCCACCTTCTTGCATTATCCTCACGCCTTCTTCGAATGGGTTGCCGATTTCCTTGAAAATGTTGTCCTCTTCGAACATATAGTCTCCTAGCTGTGGATCCCGAAATGGTGACTGATGCGTGCCTAAGCCATCAAAGCCATCCCACTGGTCATACTCGCCCATATGCTCAGCCAAGTTTTCTTCGTCGACCATTTCTCTAGCCGCATTTTCAGCTTGTATTCCACGCCAAATAGACTCGAAATCACCAAATTCATTGGTTTCGGACTCAAGGACTGACCTATCCATTTGATTCAGCTCTGCCTCCGCCACGAGCGCCTCATCCCGTTCCCGTCCCTGAATATCAATCTGCTTGAACTGCTCCTCCCAGTGCTCGTCGTCCAACTCGACCATTTTTCCCTTGCCCTTTTCTTGCTGCTGCTCAAAATTCTGGAATCCTTGGTGCTGTGGCCGGTTCATCATATTCATGCCCATTCCCATGCCTCCCATACCCATGCCCATCATGCCCATATTCATGCCCATTTGCGGTCCTTGGTATCCAGTAAAGCCATTCCCCATCTGCTGCACCAAGGGGCTTGCCGACCTGGCGCCCTGGTTCATCTGTTGAAATCTCGTAAAATCCGCCGGACTGAACGCCGTGCCCTTGGGAGCTTGAAATGCCGCCTCCATGCGTGACTGTATCTCCATCCCGGGATTGAACTCCTGGGCCCATCCATTCTGTATGCTGGGTGATGCTGAGCTTGCTCGCATGTGCTGTGCTTGGTGGAGGTCATGTTGCATGGCGAAAGCTTCGGGCATTTGGCCATTTTGCTGCATGAAATCGTTCATCATCTACCCCTCCGTCAGTCACGATTGAGAACCGCTTTCTGCAAGCTCTAACTCACAGCATCTTGACTTCCGCTCATGTTCATCCCACCAGTACTCCGCATGCCCTGCATACCAGCTCCAGGACCCCGCCCCACCAACCGATCTCTCTGCAAGCTCTTGTCATCCTGAACATGCTTCGTAAATTGACTCAATGGGTTGCCAGCTGTCGAGCACTCCGCACCGCCTAGAAACGACATGTTTGCTCCTTTTTCCCCAGATCCGCAGATGTTATATGTGCTTAGAAATGCAAGTTGCGAGTGGTTTGGTATCGGTCGCAGGAAATGGTGTCAAATGCTGGATGACGTTGCTAAGATCAAGAAACTTTTGTCTAATAGAACAGAGAAGTCCAAGTATTTCACGATGTACAAGAGAATGGGAAGAAATCGCGGACAGTTCTATGTTATGGCGGAGTTGGGGCAAATCAAATTGTGGGGAAGCGATGTTCTGCGTCGGCAGAGGTCCCAGACTCGGACATCCACTCATCAGCCGAGGTGAGAATTCCAACGAGGCTGAGAGGTTTTTTCTTGGGTTACATTTCACATGCCTACAAAGAGCAAACTTCCGAACATAAAGCCTGGTACCCATGCAAACATCACATATCATAGATGCAGTGGAACAGACGTATCATAGAATGGCTTTATTAATCTGTTGCTATTCATTGTCGTACATAGAAAACCAATCCAATGATGCCATGAGAGGAGTTTTCGGTCGTTCATCTCGATATCTTTCTGCGCCGTCGCCATCTCCCAAAGACCCCTTAATTTACAATTCTTGTGAAAAGGCCAGAAAGTTTAAGACAAGGTATAGAAAGACCATCCGAGGTCAAATGACTGAACCCTCCAAAACCCAGCACTTTTGATACATTTCGCCCCTTTCTTTTCTATCGGACACTGTCGAGTTCATACATCCCTTTCCATGAATTGCTGAGGACCATCCTCAATATCCCCAAATGAATTACAAGCGAAGAGTATAGATATACAAGACACTTAATCGCGGCTAGGAGCCTCACGATCACCACGTGCCTCTCTGCTGGCAGCACTGAAGTCAACTCTCAGCTTGCGGCCATAAACCTCCTTGTCAACAAGAGCCTCCTTGCCCTTGGTAGCACTCTCAACATCGACGAAATCAGCGTGGGCGAAGCCTCGTGGTTGTCCAGTACGTCTGTCAATAGCAACACGGACATCAATAACATTTCTAATGTCGCGGAAGAGCTTGTTGAGGTCGGCATCTGACATCTCGAAGGCAAGGTTACCAATGAAGAGAGTCTTAGATGGTGGGTTCTCAGGCCTTGAGTTGGTGGACTTGCTCATGTAGTTCACGATGAGGCGACGGCCCTCGAGAATGGATTGGTGCTTAGCCTCAATGGCTGCAGCAGCCATTTCTTGTGACTCGAACTCGACGTATGCGAATCTGGGAGAAACGTGTTAGTCATGTTTCTGAAAATCAAGGACACGAGACATTTACCCCTTGCTGAGTCCTCTGGCATCAGTGGCAATGGTGATGTCCTTGATGGCACCGAAAGATTCAAACTCGCGAGTGAGATCGGCGGCAGTGACATCGAAGAGAAGGTTGCCAATATAGAGCGTAGGGCTTGGGGTGACCTCACGAGGAGTGAACTCGCGTGGTGGGCCACTTCTCTCACGTCCACCACCATATCCTCCACGGTCGCCACCACGGACGTAACCTCCACGATCACCTCCATATCCACCACGGCCTCCACCATAGCTGGGACGGTCACCGCCTCTGTTATCGTACTGCCTTGGCTCTCTTGGCTGGTACTCTCTCCTTGGTGCGCGCTCCTGGTAACCGCCTGACGATGCTGAATCCACAGCGTTGTTCACCTGGCTCTGCTCGCCATCTGCTGCTGTGGGCCTCGACTCATCACTGTATGCACGCCTGAACGCCGAACTTGAGATTGAGCTTGCGGTCTTTGTACGAAGCACGAAAGGGGTAGATGTGGAGATGGTTCGGGAAGAGATGAAGGAGGTAGCTGGGGAAGAGGCAGCTCTGAGAGCTTGACGGCGGATGAGATGCCTGTGTTGATGTCAGTTTTGGTATCAATGGATGCAGTTCTACTGGCAATCGGACTTACATGATTGTGGATGATAGAAGGAACGGACGAGCAAAGTATTCTCGATGTTGTTGAGTTGGGAGTGATGATGATGTTCACAAATAAAAAATTCGCGACTTGAAGAAACGTAGTGCTGCAAGGGCTCTGCGCTAGGCCGTTTTGGGAATTACATCAGTTTTGTTGCCAGAGCTCAACTCCTTTCTTAAAAATGCAGGGATAGACAGACTTTTGAGATTTCTAAGACTTTCTTTCTTGATTGATCGATTTTGGTGAAGTAAGGGAAGAATAAACCTAATTCATAACATATTGAATAATTCCTTGACATACTGACCAGATAGCAAGCGAGTTCACTACCTTCGAGCATTAGCTCATCTAACACCGACCAAAAACCGACATAGTCGCCCAGTCTCTACACGTAAAACCTAAGATATATTCGAATTTCTGAATTACATTCTTATAGTTCTAGCCTCAAGGAAAAATTATCATACAATAGCGATTGCCTTGCCACAAGTAAACACAAACTGTTGTTTTTCGATTTGACATGTTTCTACAAGTGCCCGTTGTCGCTATCAATCAAGAAAACATCATAGAAACTCAAGTCAAATAATCATTAATCCATTTCGATTCATCGCTAAGTCTCTCATTGCATCCACATCTCTCCCGATGACTCTCCGTCCTCGCCTCACAAATCGATTCATCATCCATTCATCCTCGAGCCATGTTGGGCTCTCAATCCAGCATCAACAACCTGTCTCCATCCCAGCTACCAAACACAGCCTGATCTAGCATCAAAGGACCAAGACCGAGTAAGAAGCGAGGAGACGTATCTTCGAGGGGGTATTTAAAGTATCAACGCCTGACCTGACCTGTTGTTCCACACAGGTACCATCTCCGGTAATTTTCGTTTTCCAACCACTCCCCTCAAGTGTCTGTAAGTATATACTGAAGCAATTCATAATCCCAAAGACACCGGCCTCCATGCAACCCAAGACCCTATTAAAGGAAAAGCTTAAAAGATAGCTGGTATATGGTAGGGCCCTTCTCTTTTCAAAGAGAAAGTCGCCGCCATGGGTATTGAACCGCCGAAGAGAACAACAATTCCATCCAGGAACACATAAAGTACAAAAGATAAAGATAAAGGGAAATTTAAAACACTAATAAAAGTTGTGATCTTGTATAGATCAGAGAGGCAGATTGAATGATTCATTCGATCCGATTTTCCAGACTTTTGTTTGATCAGACCAGGCGGCATATGAGCAGGATAAGCCATGAAAATGAATATGCTAAAAGCACAAAATCATTCGATCAACGCCACAACAAAACTCAGGGCATGACGCGGGTCGTTTATTGCAAGTCAACCATCAAGCCATTGCATCGCATTGACGTTGGGTGGTGATCTTTTAGTAGTAAAGACCACAGAAGCGCTGCGTTGAGACGGGTAGCCGCGTGGGACTTACACACACTCTGATGTCAGATCAGAACCGGTCTGGGCCGTTTCGGTAACCATTTGTTCTTGGATCATGAGAGTATTGTACTCCGTTCATGGCTTCTGAGACACTACGAAGGGGAGGAAGTTGTTGTTGTTGCTGCTGTGGTTCTGGTTGTAGTGGGTAGCCATGTCCATGGTTAACGGCTGGTGCTGAGCCATGATAAGATGCTGCAGAAGCAGCACTTTGAAGACTCGCAAGCTCTGCTCGGAGCTGAGCATTCTCCTGTCTGACGGCGTTGGCGTCGCGACGAGAGAGATCAAGGTCGTGTTCGATCCTTTGCATTCGACTTTCCACACGTTGAATTATTTTCTTTTGGTCTTCAATCTGCTTGCTCTGACGCTCGTGTTCAGAAATGGCTGGTTATGGTTAGTGTCAAAGTCTCAAATGTACATAGTAACAAGACACACCTTTAGACAATATCTCCCATTTCGATGCCTTTGCTCCTCGTTCCACGCTTTGCAAAGTCCTCAAATTGTCGAAAAGATCCTTCATCTCCAACCTTCGTTTTCGCTCGGCAAGCTTGTGAGAAACACGAAGTTCGGGAGTTCTGGAATATGGCTGTGAGCTGGTGGGGGAACCATCATCACCCTGAAGGTCACTGATCTGTCTATGTTGTAACGAATGATGATGAGTTGACACTTGAAACTCGGATGATGCTCGCTGATATTCGGCTGCAGGCACTCCATCTTCCAATCTTCGTTGACCAACTGGGAGACGAGATTCGGTAGTATATTGGCTGCTCGCAATGGACTCAGCCAAGGAGTTCCTCCGAGAATCATCATAGAACGATGGTGCATGTCTGCTGGATGCGACATCCTCACTGGGTCTTGCTGCTGATGGCATTCGCTGAACCTCTTCTTCGGGGAAAGCCCATGCCTGACCCTTTGTGGGTTCTGGAGCTCTTGCAATAGCCCCCAAGGCCGGCCCAGTGATTAATGGTGCTGTGCGAGCACTCATGGGGCCGTCGGGTTGCCGCTGAAAGTTTGGCTGGTACCCATTTGAAAAGCGAAAGGGTCCTGAATTACGATCAGGATGCGCCGATCCAGGGTTTCGTTGTTGTGCCAAAGTACTTTGCAAAGATGTCGTCGATGGGTTGGCGCTAGCATATGGAGAATTTGCGAGTCGCATATCGCCAAAGTTGGCACCCAACCTGCTATCCACCGATCCTCGACGAGCGTCCCCATTCTTTACGCTGTGAGATCCCGAATCGTACGATTGTTGTTGAGAGAAACCGTACTGTGTGGGTGATACAATTGAAGCTACGCTCATGGCCCCCGACGCTGGAGAGTTCAGTGGTTGGGTGTGGGGTCCAGTCGAGACAGGTGAAGGTGTGAGGTCGATGGTATCTGATCGTGACAGGTAAGGATCCATGCCATTGCTAGATTGTATGGAATTATCTGTGGAAAGTTAGTGAGAGTCCAGTCGCCGAGATCAGTCAGTGATGGCTCACGCTTACTAGAGGGATCCTTCGAAGAATAGTATGCCGAGTCGCGGTGATCCTCAGGATGGTTGAGCACACCCGCTAGACCCGTAGGAAGTTTTTGAATACTATGAGACATGTGTGTTGCTGTCATTGTGTTGACTTTTGCAGTTGAAAAAATGTTCAAGAGGGGAAATGTTATATTTTGAGGTGCTATAGTGCTTATGCCGAGGCCAAAGTATCAACAGGAGGAATGATCGTAGGAGACGCTACCGAGTCAATTGACGACTGAGTCGAAATGAAGTTGAAAGAGAAGTATGTCGATGTGGCGCGGTATGAGGGGTAGGTATGAACACGAATCCCCTCAAGTCTTGCCGTTGAGAATGAGGTTGGAGTTGGAGGAGGTTCAACGGGAGAGGAGAAGAGGACTTGTCTAGCAGTAGGACTAGGTAGTAGGTGTAGCAGCAGTAGCAGCTACCTAGCAAGATTTTGGGACGGACGATTTGACGATTATCGATTAGGTCGAGAAGCTAAATGGGGCAGGGCGGCTCAATGAGGGAATTCGATTGGCCAACAATGGAGCATCCCTTTTGCTCCCCCGAAAAAAACGTGCCTTTCGGAAGAATATAGCGAATGTGGAGTGAAGCCGATCCTTCTGATGAGTGCGAATAATGTGTGGTTTGTCGTTGGTTGTTGGTTGTTGGGTAGTGAGGTAGTGAAGACAATGGAAGTGAGTGTTGCGAATGGGGGCGGATGGATTAGATGCGAGATGGACAGCAGTGGACGACGTATCTAGGTATAGTCATGGAAGTACAGTAGCTATAGTTGAAGTTGGAATTGGAGTTGAAATTCGAGTTGGAAGTACTGATATGTATGCGATATGATGTGACTGATGCTCAAGACGAGGAGGTGGTGAGGTAATGAGATAATGAGGTAATGAGTGAGTGAATGAGTGAGTGAGGAGGACGTTGATAGATGCTTTGGATCAATGATAGATCCTTTCCACTTTCAGACTTTGCTTGCACGCTTTCATAAGGTACCACGTTCTTTCCAGGACCAAATCTGAGGTCAAGTCTACAGAGAGGCGACGAGGTTTGTTATGTAGGTGGTCGACCAAGTGGATGAGGGTATCCTTGGTGGCATGCACCAGTATGCTCCAGTGCTCCAGTGCTCCAGTGAAAATAAAAGTCAAGCAAAGTCAAGTAACCTGTCGTCCCCCGTCTTGTCCTGTTCGAGTCTTAACTTTTTCTCAATACGGGGCAATGCCAGGGCGGAATCCAGGAGGGTAGCCAATTCTGGGCGTAGCGTGGGAGCATTTGCCAGGTCCAGGTATAGCCCAGGCTCGCCAGGGTTGTCAACGGAAGAGCCATGAGATGGATGAGATGGAGAAAAGCGTGCGAGCGAGCGAGCGAGCGACGGGTGAGGAACATGCAAGACAAGACACGATGACTTGTGTATTTCTCAGAGGGAATGCTCACTAGACCTAACTTGGTACTTTATATGAACAGAGCTAGACCTACAAAGGACAAAGGACAATTATGAGCTCGGACTTGGAATTGAACACTTGCCTAAGTAAGGTAAAAGCCAAGGTAGGTTGGGGCTTGAAATTGCTCACCCACCTTTCCTGTACTTGTAACTTTGTACTGTGGCTGGTGGCTTTTGGTCTCGATGGATAGAACATACTGTAGGTGGCCTAGATACAGTATGAGAAGGAGGGGGAAAGAATGAAAAGAATGAAAAGAATTAAATACTGTAATACTGTAATACTGTAACATGGTACCTAAGGTATGATGACTTTGCTCAACTTTAGCTTTTTGGATCTAAAATGATAATGATACTCAATTAGGTAAAGGTCATGATATAACATAAATATAATACAATAAATTATAATGATAAATGATAAAAGGGTTGTCGCATGTGGTGTGCAAGGTATCCCCCTTGGCTGTGTGTTTCTGTGGCTGTCCAGTCCTGGTCATGTCTTTTGTCACTCCTCTGTGTGAGTGTGTGGCCTTCATGGTTCTTTCTCAACTTTCTCAGGGAACTTCCCTGTCTCAATCTGCATCTGCATTCGACTACAGTCCGCTATTCGAATCGATATGAAAAGAGGTGGGCCCGTGAGCACGATGTCCCAGGGATAATGTTGAGAGATGTGAGCACTTCCGTGGCTACCATGGCTGCTAGTACACACTAACTGCTCCAATCGTTCCGCTAGTAGGGTTTCTGCCATTTGGCCGGGGAAGGCCTTGGATCTTGCTTCCCTCCTTCCTGCATCACCTTTTCTTTTCTTTTTCGGCTGGGGGCTGGTGTGTGAGTAAGTGTAGTCTGTGTCTGTGTCGCACCGATATGCTGCTGCACATGTGTGCTGCGATATACTCGTAACCGTTCCTAACCTCCTAATCAGGTGAGGTAAAGGTTGGCCAGAAGAAAAGAAGAAAAAAAATTGAATACATGGTGGTGTACCCTATCCTACCCTACCTGGGAAACGAGGAAAAGCGTAAGGAAGAGACGCAGTATAGTTACCTTCGTACTCTACAAGAGAGACACACAGAGGCAGAAGCAGAAACAGGGAGCAAGAAACCTATCTAGCTGTCCTGCCCACTACCCACTACCCACTACCCACTACCCAGGTGCAAGTAATTGTGGCGTGGACAGTGGACACTAACTCGGGAGAGTTTAGTCTAACCGAGCAATGAGGAAATATCGGAAATCCACCCCCCCCCAAATGAACCTGGAGTTGGAGTGCTGTGTCCTTTGTCTTGTGTCCACACGCCTGCCATTGAGCCATGGCCGGTACATACCTTTACTTACCGATTCCCTTCATCCAATACGAGAGCCAAGTTGATGTATCGGTACGTACTGGTAAATGATGATTGATGATGTTCGTACTGTACAAACTCACAAAACGATAAGCGAGTCTATTTGGAGAGGGAGAGAAAGAGCACTTAAGGAAAGCAAAATCGTTACAAGTAACGTTCGAGGCCATACCTTGGATCCAGCTATCGGAGGTATGAGATGGGTACCATACCAAAGCAGCACGCACTCGTTATGCGTTCTTGTCCTGGAATCGACAAGATCATCGCCAGCTTGCCAGGTGGTGCTGCCCCGCCATGCCCTATCAACCGTACCGTACTCCGTACCGAATTCAAGACATCACGACCCTCAAAATCTTCCTACCGAGTCGTTTCTCGTCTACAGTTCACAGTTCGCACATCCAAGACAATAACCACGCCTTCAGAAAGCCTCGAAAGCCTCGACTGCACGCCTCTTGCCAAAGTAGGGAAAGAGGTGCCCTGGTCATACTTTACCAAAAGAAAATATCTGAAGTCTGAAGACTGAACCCCTTCCTTTCGACATTGCGACTTGACTCAAGTGAACTCGACCCCACCTCATTCCGCTCAACTCAACATCAGATTGTCTTGGAGCTGGATCAGATATGCAGATGCACGTGCGGATAGAAGATGTGTGTGTGCTGCATGGCCCGTATCTTGAATCTGTGCTTTGGCGTTGGCGTCCAACAATGCACAATCCTCTGGGTGCTGACTGCAGAGGAGAGTACAATCATCGAGATCCCGTTTCGTACACAGTACGGAGGTACAATAGCATGGGAAAGGAAACTTGAAGGTGCGCGTAAATGGACAAGGGACGTTGCCGTGGTACATCGATTAGTATCCAAATATTTTATAGTACTCAATATTGGAGTCAAGAATATGGCAAAGCTGAATATACCTTCCCAAGCATGTAGATCTTTTCTACATGCGTGGCTATGCGCTGTGGTTTTGAAGACAATGGACTCATAGGAACCCTCCAAACCACCAAATACCAAACCATCAACGTGCCAAGTCTCCGAATTCCAAAGCAATAATAACTACATGCGATTGTTCCAAGTTGCAGCCATTACACAAGATTTATTGTCAGCATTGTGGATCATGTGTTCCAACACTGGTGCTGGTCATCCTTTCCGCTGCAGGTCTCGCCAACCTACAGGAACCAAGCCTTGATGCAACACAACGGAAAAAAGCATGGAGGACATGTTTATGTTTGCAATTTGGGGGGAAAGCCGTTGGAAACCTCCATCTCTTGTCTCTCAGATGAGTCCCGCTACGATAGGGAGAAGTCAATGCTCAAATCAATCACTAACTAATTAGACCAGTATAGAGCTGAGCATCAGTCATCTCATCTGAGTCGTGGTTAAAGGACTAAGATGGTGGATGGTGGTCGCTGCTCGGAAAAAGAGTCCTTACCAAAGTATGGATCGGACAATATATCGGAAGGTGGCTCTCGGGATCTAACCACACATCATATAGATCATAGAGGCCCGAGATCTCACTTGTCCGGGATACAGATATGGCACAAGACGGTATCGCGCACTGCCGTATCAATCTATTGTGAACAACATGGAGGGAATGCTCATGTTTGTTTTCTCTTGCCTTTTCAGCTATCTGTTAATGTTTTTGTCTCAACGGCTCCCGCCATTTCACTGACGGCAGATTTGAGACAAACAGCTCGCCGAAGACAAAGGAGGGAAAATGAAGTCTTCCTCGGCCTCTGGGAAGCGAGACATCCTCAAGCATACCTCGCCTCCTCTATCTTCACAAGTGATACTCCGTAGACCAGGAACAAGCTACAAAAGATTTGGTCCAAGCTTGGAAGAAGGATTCGTGTTGCAGTTCCAAGCTCTGGTTTTCTCTCCCAAACAGGCAGGACATTAACATTAACCTTCCAAAAGTTCAGATGTTTTGTTCCGGCAAACTTCAACTTCATGCAGAGATCAGAACCGGCCGTGCCTCCGTACCTGACAGGATGCTCCACTGGATTCAAAGTCCACTTCATCAACTCCCTGTCGTTGGTTCGTCGTTCCAGGTCATCCATTTGGATCTGACAGGCCCCGAACACCCAATCGAGCAACCTGGATGCGGCCGGAAGGATTAATCGACCATCCCATCCCATGCATACGAGGGCGGACGGAGGTAGGTACAGTACATGTCAGTCATCCGTTGTCCTGAGCAAGTTGAAAATCAAATAATACCACCCCCAAAACTCCATGACAAGAGTCAAGAAGAGACTTTTCTTATGATTCTTGAGACCTTACTTCGAACCCAAACAGCTAGGTGCAGGATCGGCATGGAATTTTCCATTCTCAGCAGATTCGACCCCCCCCGCATGAGGCGTAACATCCTGGATAATCAGTGTTTTTGACAGGCGGGTTGTTCAGTGTCCCTTACTGGCCGCGGCAATAATTTACACTTTTACAGTTTCAGATGATGGAGGTTAGGGACATGCTGTTGTGTCTGGCGTCCTGGAGGGATCTTCCATGTTCCCCGGGACGAGAATTAATTGACAGGCGTGACAGAACAGGCTTGGGGTTGAACATCATCAACAACTTCCTTGTGTCGCTCTCACGCACCCGACGCAGATGCAAGCTGGTGGGTAAGTGAAATTCGCAACATCTTCTTGTTCCGTACATGGAGAAGCTTCATCCCACGGATCATCCTTCTCCCATGTGCCCGTCTCTCGTGGCATTGGTTATCGCAAAATATCACACTATATCACACTATACGGAGGTAGGTACATATTGATCAAAGCACCAGCCAGTGCAAGAAGTCGTCCGTAGGTACTGTAAAAGATCTACACAAGCATATGGAAGGGAGTTGGTTGTCAGTTGTGAATGTTTAGAATTCAGGCTGTCCATTTCGGGGGCATTTTCAAAGTGCAAATCACCGAGATGCTGGTCGTTTACGGAGGACCAAATCCATATCCATATCCTGGATGGTACTGTACTGTAGGTACTAAGTATTGCTTGGTATGGGGTACAAGTAAGTATCCAAGAAACAAAACAGCCTCGAGAAACGGAGTGTTAGCTGAAGCCCTTCTTCTCACCGAAGCGTATCCTATCCAAACACCGTTCTGGATGCAAGCCTCACTGTTCATGGCATCACTAAACCAAAAACATGTCCTCATTAGGAAGGTTGGAATGGAGATCTGATCCAGCCTTAGCCGCTCCCTCTTCTTCCCATCGCCATCCTTCACCCCTTACCTCCAACGGCCCTTGCAGACAGGATGCTCTTCACATGATGCCAACAAGTTGGCCTCACGGTCCACGGTCCATCCACGGATCATCAACGTGGGGAGTTCTGACGATCAATCAATTCATCGTTGGAATCGTTGAAAATGTTGAAACTTCCAAGAAGCAAGCAATAGAAGGACAACAACGTGCGATCAGATGGATACAGATGCAGATACAATGTGTGCTCTGACAAATAGATTGCATTCGCATCTTTTCTCTTGATGAAAACCCTGGTTCCTGTCATCAATGCGACAGCTCAAGGACCCATCCACAGTTTATCAAACAGAAAAAGGACCAAGACCATGAGTTTTTCAACATCAACCTGTCAATAAAGTGTCAAGTGTCATTCGGAGATATCTTCATACACGCGGAAACTCATCGCATGATTGCACAGCCCTCGTGTTCTCGGATTCTAGAAGACTCGCAAAACTTGCAAAGCTCTCCAGTATTCATTCGATCGGTATCATTACCTTCTTCGATCAGAATGTACATCAAACGCGCAATGCATGCAACACGGAGGATCAGACTATGATCTCCATCCCAACTCATTCATCATCATCCCATTGTCGTCTGAGCCTCAAGCATGATGAATACATCTGTCAACGTTGGCATCCAGAACAACAATGCCGACAAGCCCCAACCCCAGAGCGATACACTAACAAATCCCCTCGCAGCAGGCATTCCCTTCACCCCTCACCCCTCACCAAAAAGATGATGCAGATACGACGAGGGACGGCGTGAGATCTACCTTCAAGGCAAGACGAGGCTTCCTTTCAATTGGGTACCGAGTACTTGGGACCAAAACGACCACGGTCATTCTCTTCAGCCGGCTCATGCCAGGTTGTTGAATGGATGGCTATTCACCAACCATGCTCTACCTCGTGAACTTCGCCTCATTTGGCTCGTAGGTCCCAAATTATCACCAATTCAACATGCACGATGCGATGCATCTCAGAATAAAAATTTATTTCGGGGCCAAATGACCCTATAATAAATCTCAAGATAGAAATCTAGTCTCAGATATAGTCATATCAACTTTCAATTTCAACTGTTCCCCTACCTACGTAGACTTGCAACCTACTCGGATCGGTGAGCGTCCCGGCCGGTGGGAGGTGAGGTGAAGTGAGGTTGTGGCGT
This sequence comes from Margaritispora aquatica, assembly GCA_007644065.1. NCBI lineage: Eukaryota > Fungi > Ascomycota > Leotiomycetes > Helotiales > Discinellaceae > Margaritispora > Margaritispora aquatica. The sequence goes on from VJWN01000010.1 coordinate 1,681,231, forward strand.
CCACACTATGGTAGACGCTGCCGATGTCATCAAATGGAGCTGAATCGAGCTTTCTTTCTTTTCTCCATATGGGGTAAGAAACTGGCTGATCACTCAACTCATGGCGAGCTCGGAAGTTCTTTCCAACCAGCAACGACCATTCGACTTGAACTTTTGAGTTGGGTTGTTTTTTTTAAAATGTATCATACCGTAACCGCCAGGTCTCTGGTATTTATTGGGGCCAAGCATGACACATGTTTTTGCCTATATGTATGTATGTATAGGTATGTCTCGTCTCGTCTCTCGGAAAGCAATAAATCAATTAAGGCATGCGCCAAGCCTCTGTCTCTCTCATATCTGATTCTCAAGAATCGCATTCTCTCAACCCGATATGCCAGATTTGACTTTACCTCCGTAAAAAGCCAAGAGCCAAGCGCCAAGCGGAAAAAATGAAAGTAGCAGGAAGAAGAAGAAGCAAAAGAATACAGATTCAGTTCATTTCATTTCAGAATCAATGACGCTCAATGACGCGTGGTACGCCGCCGAGAGGGTTTTACGCAGCACATCAGCATCGCATCGCATTGCACATTTGCCTTTCCTTTCCTTTCCTTTCCTTTTATTTTACTATATTTTCCTTTTTGGGATCTGTCTACATAAGGTACGTAGGTAGGTAAGGTACCTTGGTTCTTTTTGGTTCGGTTTCTTGGCAGCGGCGGCGGCGGTCGCGGGGTCGAAAAGGTTGAGCTTGCAATGCAATGATAGCTGAAAGATATGTCACAAGACTCACATACCTTATCCACAGAGGTACGAATGAATAAGTAACTGGATGAGTGATTGAGTTGCCTACCTACGTACCTATACCTGCTTCCTCAACAATACGTACGTAGCCCCTCCTCTCCTCCCCAACCTCACGATTCAACAGCATGAATTATGTATGTATGTCCGTATGTACGTATCTGACCTTACATGTGTCGTATGTGGTGGAACACGCATGCCTAGGTACGTAGGGCGTAGGATGTAGTTGCGATGTCGGTCAGCATACGGAGGTATGGCCTCGACTTACTCGCTCGTCAAATTTACCTTGAAGCAGCATCAAATCAACAAGCTAAGCTAAGCAAGCTCAATCGATACGTGGTATGTATGTATGGTTCTTGTGGGCTCGGATCAAATCTAGTATGATTTGGTAAGGATTTTATTATTTACATGATCTAGTTGAGGAATCGTCATGCTCTACACTACACTGCTATGCTCAATTCAGCTCGCTTCATGTCCAGAAAGACGAGACGGAAAGCTCTGCCTACCTTACTACCTCACCTCTGCTATGCCCTGACGGAATGAATGAAAGCCTCCCATAGGGATATTGAGCATAACTAGAGGTTTGTAAGTAGGTAGGGTGCTGTATTGACCTGTATTACAAAATACGAAATACGTACGGAATGCGGAATGCGGGTTTCTCCATTGTCGTCGCGTGTTTGTGGTCTGGCCTGATCGAGTCTGCTCTGGTCTACTCTGGTCGAGTCTGGTCGAGTCGAGTCTAGTCCAGTCCAGTCTGGTCCAGTCTGGTCTCGTTTGTTCTGGCTTGATCGAGTCTGGTCTGGTCTAGTAAGTCTCGTCTGCTCTAGTCCAGTCCAGTCTGGTCTTGCAAAAGTTGCAGATTCGCGTAGGTAGGTCGTTCGTTGGTGTTGATCGATGCAAGGGATAGGATGGGATAGGATAGCTGCATGTGATGTGCGTGACTTTGGATTGGGTTTGGGTCAGGAGATTGGAAATTGGAAATTGGGAATTGGGGATTGGGAATTGGATAGCTTCTATTCGTTCACACACCTCAGTTGCAAGTTGTAGTTGTAAATTCCAGGTTGTGGTTATGTCACACGGGAGCTTGTTTAGTTGTTTTCTTACGTCGTTGCTGCGCTAGTTTCTATGGGTACTGTAGGTTGTGTACCTTAGAGAGGGATAGTTAGCTGTACGGTGCATGCAACACAACAGCGATTTTTTTGTTTTTGTTTTTGTTTTTGTTTTTATTTCGTGGAACTAAGAGGTGAGAGAGAAAGCAGGGGAGACTGGAGACTGGAGAGGTGCGGTGTGATGCGGTACTGAGCGGTGTTGTGCTGTGCTACCTCATGGCTCGAGACATGGTGGGAGGTACAGAGGTACAAAGGTACAACAGAGAACGGAGAGAAGGCCCACTCTTAAGGTACCACCTCTAGGTAAGGTAAGGTGCTTTCTTGCTTTGACCTTCTTTCGTCAAGAGCAACAATCCATCCATCTGTATGTGTATCATGCCGTACAGTACCATACCGTATCTTGCGTGGTAGCCCAGCCCAGGCATCGGGTTATGCCATGCCATGAACGTCATTGGTAACCACTGGTAGTTCAACCGAAAATCCAAACGTCGACTTCGGTTCTTCATCGGTCAGAAGTCAGCCCTTTCGTATATGTTCAGTGGGAATAGGGAAAGATCGTCGGTTGTACAGTTTTAAGAAGACGACAACGATGATGAAGTGCAGGAATGCTATGGGACAGTACAGTATCGGTGGCGTTGACACTTTTCTTTGTGTGTTATTGTGTTGTGAGACGGTTTTGCGTGGATATGGCATGTTCGGCTAGTTTCTTTGTAGTGCAGTGCAATACAATGCTATGTTCGTTTATCTCCATTATTGTTTTCTTTGTACTGTCTTGACTTGATGGTGTTTATGGCATCATCTTCGGACGTTTTACGCTTTTCAAATCGGGTGCTTAAAAGTAAAGGGAAAGCAAAGCGCTGGCTAGTTGCACCTCGCTTTCGGCATTTTTCATATTGATTTTTTTTTTCCTCTCTCCATTTTACAATGACATTCACCAAACTCCACAGTGAACTCAGATTATTCCAAATACCAGGCGCTTCATCGCCTCGTCGCCTCATCGCGTTTGAAAAACGGGAACGGGAACGGGACCTCGCATCATCTTCCCTCCAGTTCCCCACCGGTCCAGATCGGATCTGACTTCTTCGACCGGGTACCTACTTCAACGCGCAGCAGGGCTCGGCATGATCTGATCGCCGGGAACAGGTGGGTGGGGACATGCAGGGAGGGGGCGAGGGAAATGGACTGCGATCCAGAACCCACCTGGTTGGTTGGTTGGACACTTACTCATCAGTTGAGAATATGCGAGGAGCCGCATCTTCGCAGTACTGCATAGCATTGTACGAGTGATCGGACTTCAAGCCGGCTGGCATTAATAGAACGGGCGGAGGGGAAGATGGGGGATATAGTGCGTTCGTACGATCGAAGGTTATGCTGTGCGTGTATGTGTACGCCCCGAGTCGATTTCTCACCCTTTCTTTGGTTGTTTCGGATCAACATACTTGCCAGTCTGCCAGTCAACTAACTGACGATCGGACAGAGGGATGAGTTCTCTCGTGGCTTTGGTGTTGGTGTTGGTGTCGGTGCTTCATATATTTGGTGTTCCCCGAGCATATACCCACAGTACACAAACACGAGGCAGAAAGATTGCCGTTGAGACAACGAGAACTGGCTAGCTCATTGATCATACTCGCTTATTTCTACCGGCAAGACCCACGATGAACCCGAATGTATTGGTGAGTATTTGCGTTTTGAAGGTGAATGAAAATTGGAGCACGTATTGTTGGTCAGTCAAGGGAAGTAGAAGATCTAGATGCAGATGCGGTACGATACACAGCGGATGCGAGCACGAGCTGGCAACGGTCGTGTCCTGCTCTTAACGGGTGAAGGGAGGACTTTGTGTGATGGGAAGGAATACAAAGATCATGTGCTCCATGTCTGTAGTGTGAAGTGGTGCGGTATTGTGCAGGTAGATAGGTTGGGGAAAGTCAAGTAGGTAAGTGAGTAAGTCAAGTGCTGCAGTATGGTGCAGATGAGTCGCGGAGGTTAGTGAGTCACTGAGTGGGCGGGTAGGTAGGCAAGTTAAGTAATGACTAAATCAGCGATCGAGTGAGTGACTCGAGGATAATCAATGACTTAATCTAGGTAGAGAAGAGAGTGGTTGAATGATGAATTAAGGTATGTACGTTATGTACCCTAGGAAGGCAAGTAGAGAAATGCTATAAGATCTTTTCATCTGTGTTGTTTGTGTTTTCTATGTCATAGAACTCGAGCTCAAATAGCGTAGCAGGTTTGCCTGTTTGTCTGCCTGCCTGTCTGTCTGACTGGCAAGCAAGCAAGTGCTTGGCTTCCTGCTCAGTTTGCACTTAGAGATAATTCAATTTCATTTCTCCTCTTGGTGTTGGAAGACCTTGACTGGTTGGGTGGCTGAATGGCTATGCTAAGTATACTAGTATACGAAGTAATGGAATGGACTCTTCTCCATGTCTGGTGTTGATCTCGCTTGGTATAGTTTACTGGGGTTTGTTTCTGATTTCAGTTCATTCGAGTTAGCTGAGTTGATTTGAATTAAGCGAACTCTTCTTGTCGTTACTGTCGCGATGTACGATGCACACAGCATGTACTGTTTCTCTTTACCTACCCCAAAGCCCAGGATCATTGCAGTGCTAACACTGTAAATCAGTGGCTTAATACCTAGTCATCATCATCTCACTCCCGCAACTCACGCGAGAGTCAGACAATCACTGGGTGGGTGGATGTTTACGATGAGTAACCACGGATAAGCCACTCGCTCGATCAGGCAGTTATGTCCAGTTCGATATGGTAGGCCGGAGACAGATGAAGAATGATGTTGTCTTGCTCAATTAGGGCTTGTCTCAAGAATATCAAGATTTTGCATTTACCATGGATGCATCTGCTCGCCGCTTTCAGAATTTCGATGTCTGAAGTCTGAAGTCTGATGTCCAGCCCGGCAGGGGTCTTCACGGTATGGCGACCAGGGTTCAGACTTCAGACTTTTGAAGACAAGTGAAAGAAACAAAAAAGAATCGAGTATGGATATCTTTTTATTCTGTCCTCCATTTCATATCTCAGATCTTAGATCAGATTTCAGTCAGTGCTCTAGCCTCCCGCATTCGCTTACTGGATACTAACGATAGATGACAACAGCTGTTGATCAAAATGGATGTTGAAATTAAGATTAAAATTAAAAAGGCTCGAGCGAGCGAGAAAAAGCGTGGTGTTGCGTGGTATGGCGTGGTTTAGATCTCAGATGTCCGGTACTTCATGGGAAGCTCGGAATCGAGATTGAGATCGCTCGGGAGGCAGCTGTGCTGAAAGACTGAGACCAAAAGTGAGACATGGGGTTTCTCTTTGACCTCCTTTTTGATCTTTCTCCGCGTTCACCACTGAAGTTTACATTCTTTTCTTCCTTCTCGCCTTCTTCATATGTCGTATGTCTCAAGGCTGAAATCTGAATCTGGAACTCGATTATTTGGTTGTGGATGGGGAAGTGGTTGGTGGACGGGGGCTTAGACTTCAGGTTCGTGGAATTTTTCAGCTGAGGCGTTTCCCTGGGAGGTGGACGGTGATACGCTAGGCGAAAGGGATGGTAAAGGCTAGGTAATGGTAATTGAGAAGTGAGACTAAGACTCAATACGACTGAAGTCTTTGAAGTGGAAACGGAATGGGAAAGGGAAGGGGAGACGTCAACATCGGCGACTACAACGACCTTGATGAAGAATGGGTGCGTGAGACACCACATGCCTTGCCACGCGTGAGAGCGTGTGGGTGTGTGGGCGGGCGAAGGGAAGGTTGATATTGGGGGTTTGAGGAATTAATGTCTTCACTTCCTTCTATCTTCTATTTGCTATTGAGTAAGACAAGCAAGAGAGGCGAGAAGTCATCCCTCCTTCCTTGTAGGCGTTTCTACCTTAGTATTTCACCAATGATTACCGCTCAGTTCAGCTCAATATGATTCGATTCGATTTGATTCAAGAAGCAAAATTCGCAGCTTGAAAATGAACTTTTCATATATTAGATAGGTAAGGTGACATGTGATTGGTGGTGGGGGTGGGGGAGTGTGGGGGAGTTGAGGTGAGGTGAAGTTAGTGACATTAGGGAATATAAGATGGTTATGATTACGTATTTTGGGGACTTATCGTTCTGGTGCATACTGATATATATTTTTATTTCTTCAAAATTAGCTGGAGACAATGGCGTTTCTAGATCTACAGTCAATTATGAGCAAATGGTAACGCATATTATCACAATTTCGATCTTCCTCTTTTATGCGTTAGCCATATCATATCCTAAGCGCTCTAGTTTCTACCTCCTACTCCTCTTCCGTCTATGTATGTTATGAACTAAAATGAAAATGAAACAAACGTGAACATGGACATGGACATCAATAAAAAAGGAGAAGAAGATAAGCGAGTCTTCTGTTCTTTCCTCCGATCATGCACGCAAGCTAAATATCGACGAAGATCGTATCAGTTACAGAGCTTGATTCACGGCCAAGTGCAGACCTGCATGTGAGATCTTAGATTGATGAAGAACTTTCATGCGATATCGATATCATGCAATGTAATGCACGATAATGCATCATAAATAAAACGAAATCGTGTACTGGTGATTAGTAACTGGTGTATGTCGTGCTCCTCGGGCGCGCGCGTGCGTTCGGAGATATGTGTGCGTGCATGCGTCCTGTACTTCGTGTGTATCTGGGGAAGGCAGGCGGGCAGGGTTTGATGTAGGCTGGTGTCTCGTGGCGAAGGGTAAGGGAGTGGTGAGGTGGTTATGGTGTTGTGCGACAGGACATGCAACCACAATTGCAGCAGGTAATCAGGAGGTCAGCAGCGGAGAAAGTGTTTGGTTCTCAGCTGGGAGGTGGGTCTCCGGGGGTGTGCGATGTGTGTTTCTGGCTGTGATTTTGCATGGAAAATGTTAGGCAGCAGAGTGCCGACTGACTGCAGTTGTGGTGTTTGGTTCGTGGCTGCCAGTGCCGGTGCCAGTACCGGTGCTAATTGTGTGGTTTTGGGCATCGGGCTGTGGTGTTGTAGTGTTGGGTGGGCTGAGGATCGGGAGGAGACTGTGGATCTTGGATGTTGGAAATGGAGGCTGATTAGAGTGAGAGAGGGGGACAGAGGTACAGACACAGAGGTTGGGGAAGGTGTATTTCGAAGTGAAGTGTATCTGTCATCGCTCCCAACAGGCACAAAATACACCTCAAAACGGGACCGAAAGACTTGAGATAACAGGGAGAAGATACTAAGAGAAGATACAGGCGTGAAGGTTGGGAAGAGGTCGGAGCGAAGTACACCTGTTTATATTTAGTTACAATTAGCACATAGCTTCAACCAACTGCTTTATGAATTTGAGTGAGTAAGATTTGGTTGGGTACTTAAGCGAGATGTGCTTGGCTTGTTGACTTGTTGGTTGGTTGAGGAGTTGGTTGGTCGGTTGGTTTTGTTGACTTTGAAGCAACGAGTAAATTCAAGGCGAAGTGCATGGTTGGTTAGGTCGGCTTCAGGTGATTGAACTAGCTTGTTGAAGTGGGTTGTATAGGTGAGATATGGTATAAACTCGCTGGTGTATGTTGGCGTTTTGGATGTAAATAGAAAAGGTGTGCATGTGTTTGTCTTGGTTGTCAGGTTTTGCTTCAATTCGGTATAGATTCAGTAAATTCCTTTAATGGACTCTCACTTGGTTAATAATATGCTGGTTTGGATTTGAAATTTCCTTCACTTCGCTTTACTGCACTGCATATTAATACTAATATCTATTTTTAAAACACAATAAAAATGCTCGGAAGAATTCAAAATGTGATGGAGGATGAAACTATTTACTATTGCGTTTTGTTATTCCTACTTTAGCGCTAATGGCAGCTTAAATAGACAGTCATGGGGTGAAAAGGATCGGGGTATAAAATTTGGCATCTTTCCTATGGATGCGAATACTAGAGGCTCGAGACGCCTAACTAAGTTTAAGTGGTTCTAATACAAATGGCTTTTCCACCTTTATTTTTTACTCATATCTCATTGCGTGGAGCGGTTTGGTACATAAAACGAGAGCTTGTCTTTGGGTTGATGGTCAAGTGATAGAGTGAATGGAGAGCGACTAGATATAAGTGTAGATCATATTGACCCCATCGATACCACTGACGCTTCAGAGGACATGGGCCACCAAAAGAAATATAAGATTGTTCAAGTAATGACCGAAAACATCTACCCGGGGGAAAAGAGATATTTTCGAAAAATTAGAACAAAGAAGCATGTCTGCTCCCATAAAGGTATGGAGGTCTAGGATACAATGTTACTTGCGTGGCTTGTAAAATCTGCGTAGCTGATTGCGAGAGGGTTAGAGATGGAATTAATTCAGAGATAGAGAACCCAAACTTGGCTGATCGATTGAGCCTTGTGAGAAAGTATGGAAGCTGGATAGGCATGTTATTGCTATAGCCGCAACACAACAACAACAACAGCTAGCTAGCTCGCTTAGTACAATCAAATCGGAAGCAAATTTCCCGCCTATAACGCCCTCCGCTTAGATAACACGCATCCACACAACAAATAAAATACATGCATTCAGACATGCAGCGACTACCGAAATGTCCCACGCTGGAAATACTGAAACTCGCTCGGATCTGGATCGAAAGCCGAAGGCAGAGATGGCGAAGCGAAGCTATGCGTTGATGAAGGTGAGAGCTGAGCTTCGGGGCTACTGGTGCTGAGCCAACTCACGCTTCCAGTTTCGCTGTTATGGCGACTGTGCACTGGCTGTGACTGCTGATACGACTGCGCTTGGAAGCATGTTGCTGGTGCTTGACTCCAGATGTGCTGCGTGAGCGGTGGGCTGTACGGATCGATGCTTGTGTTTGTTTTGCTAGGGCTACCGCTGGTGATGTACATACCGCCCTGATCCAGCTGCGTATAACATGCCGCACTCCACGCGCTAGAGTAGGGTGGTAGAGTAGACGGAACGTAGCTGTTCTCTGTCGAGGCTTGTAGCTGGTAATTCTCGCCTTGAGACCATGGCAAAGATGGCATCTGGATTGGATGACTAGCACTCAATATCGGATAGTTGGGCAAGATCTGCTGACTTTGCGTGCTTCGAGGCTGGTGCTCATACGTGCTGTGAGACTCGGGATAGGTAATCATTGGAAATGGATGATACACCGTGTAAAGGTTTGGCAGGGCCGCTTCATCCATAAGCGAGACGCCGAATTCCTGTGCCAGTAATTCGTCACGGATCACGACATCCTTTAGTCTCGGATCCATGGAAGGCGTAGTGAGTTTCTGATTCATCGCTTCCTGGACATTGTAGTATGATACCAGATGATATGCCACCCCATGAACCTTCACACTGATAGTCTTCTTCACAAGCCCATCCTTCTTGAACTCGTACGAATCAATAAGCGACCCAATCAAAGACTTCTCCAAATCCTCACGAAAAGAGGTGGAATGACTCGCTTCAGGACTTCGGCTCGACTTTGGCCTCTTCGACCTCTTGATCTGTTTCTTTTGATTTGGATCCTGACACACTTGGTCGTCGAGCTCGCGGTAGATGAGAAAGTTGGTCAGCGAGCGGCTGGGAGACCAGATCAGCCCGTCGGTCCAGCGCTTGATGTTGGAGGTTCGCTCGCTGTAGATGAAGACGGCACCACTTTTGATGAGGTCGGGACGCTCGCGATCGAGAGGGCGGCGGGTGAGTGGCTGGAGGATGCCGAGGAAGCAAGCCTCAAAGAGGAGGAGTGCATCTTCGGTAGACGACACATGACCAATGAAAACAGGTTGGATTGGAGTCCCCATTATGACAGTTGACAAAGTGACGTGCGTAGAGTGGTATCTAGGTCCGTGTCTGGCTAATCTAAGGTGTAGATACAAAGCTTGAGAAGCTTTCGAGCGCGGTGTGCCGATGAAATGTATGCAGGTACCAATTCAAACTAACGTGCTGGATAGTAGTAAAGTTTGAACGATGAAAGTCCCGAGCGGGAGGTTGAAAAGGACTTTAAGCAACGACATCGCCGACACGAGCAGCTCCTGCGAGGTTGAGAGCCAAGACTTCTGACAAGTGCAGATCAAAATTGTTTGAGCATGGCGTCTATCAAGGACTAAGCATACAGACACTACCGGCTCAGCTTTCCTCTGAATCCGACAGGCCCCTCGTAACCGGACAGCTGGCCGAGACAGCTGGAAGTAGAGCTGCGCAGAGCAAGACACATTCTCTGAGCTCGCACAGCATTGTCATTGGTACGATATTTGTCCGAGGGGGAGAATTTACACATGTGAGATCCTGGGGTATCGTAAGCTGTGATGCGCTTAAGATGGAGATGTCCGTCTAGGTAAGACATGTCGTGACGTTTTTGGCTTGGCCGGCAACACACTTCGATGCAAACAGAGAGTGAACGGCTTGGCGTCATGTGAGAGAGCTGATGGGATATGTCTTGGCGTGAATTGGGACTTTCCTTGATAGTCCAAAATCATGGGTGTACTATTATGTTGCTTATGAATTTCTCAGGCAGTGACATACAATCGTATGAGGTGGGAAAAGTTAAGCAGAGGGATTATGTCTTGGCCTTGGCGTTGTGGCAGTGGGGGACTCGGCAGTTGCAATTGGTTCTCAGGAGTAGTGAGTTTGGAAAGTTTAGAGTCTAAACTCGCATTTATCTCATGCTCGGATCTGGGGAACCACTGTTCACTGAGGTAAACATGATGATAATCCGATAGCTCACAACCTTATGTTTTAAGGTTATTTAAACATCAAAGTGAAGCTCAGATTCTGCACGATAGCTAGCTAGCGAGATGCATGTACTAAGCCCTATCGAAGCGGACCTAAGATTGTGGAGAAAAGGTTTTTATCAAACCACTTAGGTGTCTATCACTTCCGGGAGAGAGTCAGTGACAAGCAATCAAGCAGCTATCACCACGGCCGTGGCAAGGAAAATTCCCATTTCCGATCCCTGCACACACTCAAGATACTTTTCTAGGTCAAATTCACAAAGCATCGGATCCAAAACTGATGCGTATCTCATTGCAAGCCACTGCCGAGAAAAGTATATCAACTTCGCATACGCATACGCACAACATAAACAGCGCCCAGGCCGCACCTCTCTCAAACCCGAGGAATCAGCGGGGCTCAGTAATCATGCCAAGACCCCGCCCCACCAAACACGCCAAGACAAAACTCGGTTCCTGCACGCTTAGCAAAAGGGGGGTTAGGGGATGCCGAGATCACGCCACCTCCCCTCTTCTCCTAGCATATAGTGCCACACGCACATCTTGGCATTTTCTCGCACCAAGATTTCAATAATTATCCAAAATAATGTAACCTTGGCGCCGCCGTAAAGTAGGAGAATGAGGATGAAGATGAGGATAAGGATTTGACGCGTATTTTCTGCCTGCCAAGCATGAAGAGTGTGTGTCGATATCGGAGCTTCATACCTTGCAGGAAAACGATGCCTTGCCGAGGACGGCGACGGAAGAGATGGAAGTGCGAGAGGCATTGCGATCAGGGAAATCTATTTCGAGAATTTAGGATAGATTGGTATGATTGAAAATAGTGCCAAGCGTTAAAAGATGAAAGTGTGAAGTGAAAAGCGTGGCGTTTTCATTACTCCCAATACTCGGCAGAACCGGATGCGACGAGGTAGCTGAGAGGAGATGGAGGGAAGAAATCCTCGGAGAATCTTCAAGGGATGTTTTCTAGGCAATTCATCAACTCGGATTCCCAGAAACTATACCAACCGACCTTAAGACAACGTTAAACAATCTTGGTGCTCAGCTCAATGATACACAGATATTGGTTTCGGTCTCTAAACCGAGTTGATGATAAGTTGCCTAAACTAGGCGAGGTGGCGAAATGCCACGTTGATTTGTACCTTCGCCTTCATCTTCTCCTATAGTGGTTCATTTGGGAGAAGTATAAGTTTTCAAGCCTACTGTTGCGGCAGTGATGCAGTAATACCGCAAGTTTTACAGGATTCCTCGGTTCTCGGCCACCGTGTCTATGTACCTAGAAATCCGTGGCGCGACTCTACGCTTATGGAAATGTAAGTCTTGTCTGTCTTGCCGTTGCAGTATCCAAGAAAGTTTTTCAGTAGAGATGATTTCTACGACCCTGTACTGTCTCTTTCTAGTATATCTTACCCCCTTCTCTTGAGTTTCCGCGGTGACATGAACGATCTAACAAGTTAATATGTCCGACAGCGAGAAAAAATATCTACGAAATCTACATCACAAGGTTACTTTCTCGGTATTCTAATCTTTGTTAAAGATCAAGTGAAGTCCAAACCTTTGATCTCAAAATCATCACTATGAAAAGTTAAGCGAGGGAAATCTCTGTTGGCCAAGAACTTCGATCAAGCGAAGTTCAATAAAGTCGTTAACAGCTAACTATCTAAGTAACAAATGAAACTATATCAATCTTCTTAAAACCCTTCCAGAAACAGATATATAAATGAAACCCCAGATTGCTAAACAGCAAATAGACCCTTCTTCTTTTTGTTCAGAGAAACCAGATCTTCACCGGTATCCCCACCTCATCTAGCAAAGACCCTGGCTGAAGCCGTTGAACAAGACAAGACAACATAGCACGCCCTCAAAATCAAGAGAGAGTGACCAAGCAACATCACTGTCTCGTCCTCTACGCGCTGCTCCAAAAGCAGAATGGAAAGATAACATCTTACTTTTTCTGCCCTCGCCTAGATTGAAGTCTATTCATCCACACATCTGTCCATCCTCCTCATCCTCCCCTCTCTTCGCCTCTAGTATCCAAGTGAGAAATACAACCGGTTCCAACCCAGTCTAATCCTGTCTCAATCATCCAAGCCCATGCAATGCACCACACCTCTCATCCTCATCCTTATTCTCACCCTGATTTCCCACCATCCTCCATCCTCCATGCTCATGCACAAAACACAAAACCCAGGTGATCTAGCCCAAAACCAAACCCAAAGTCCAAACCCAATCAGCCAGTTGTGTAGCAGTATTGTATAGATAAGATCGCCAGACACCAAGCCCGGCATTCAAGAGATGCTGTGTATGCTGTATATCGTGAATCAAAACCTGAAATAGCTCGTTCTGAGTTGGATTTCGAAAAGCGTATAGCCCTGTCCTTACTTCCTCGTCTCCTCTGACAACCGACAAGCGATTTGGAGATTACAAACAGTCCAGATCGAGTTCTCGTCTGAATTCAGACCAAGGTAATAGTTGTTTTGTCATGCTCCCATGCTGGCAGCAGAGTTTGTGATATCACATACATCATTCCAACCCGCTCATAGGCGTTTTGTTTGATTGTCGAGTGTCGTATAAGAAGACCCCAGTATTTAATACACTCATAATACATCGAATCATCAGTAATAATGGTAATTGACAAGAAAAATAAATCAACATCGCTGTAATCAACAACAGTATCAGCATAAAGATTCGCTTCCAGCCCTGCCTTTTGATCAAACAATGCATCTTGAATGCTGGGTCCTATCCCGAACGACACATTGTGGACTGAGATTAGAAAAGAATGGAGATGAAGCTCGCCTTCCCAAATTAGACAACCAGCACGGTTGGGATCGGGTACCAATGCCGCTTGGGCAAACAGGACCTCGCATTCCACTAACTCTGTCCTACCATGGTCGACAGGAGGATAACTATAAACTGTGCTATCCATGGTGAGCCAGCTCCAGGACGGCGCGTGGTTTGTTCTTTCGCCTTGGCTGCGTGTTGCTGCAAACCATAGTAAATTCGGGAGCAGAGCTGAACGCCACAGACCCGCCAAGTTCTCGAACCCAGTGCATCGTTCTAAGTATGTTATGACGCCTTGAAGGGCTATGACTCTATCGCTCGGGAAAGTGATTTGTGCGTTCGTGTACTCTTCCATCACTTTTGACCATTGTTCAGAAAATTTGCCGAAGTCTTGGTCATTATTCATGGGAAGTCCATGAGGTAAGTAAGTACTTAGCACATCACTCTTGAAATTTTGGCCATCTATCTTCCCTGTTAATTCACTCTCCAGCGACTCGCAGCATGCCCAGCGCAAAGTTGCACCAAAATAGAGAACGCGAGGACAGAGAATTCGCTCTTGCACTGTCCAAGCGCGAGAGCACAATGCTGAAGATTGAAATGAATCACTGTCCTTGGGACGAATGAAATTTGGGACATCGACGAATATTCCATTTTCGCTTGGTAGTCCATCCAGTCTACAAGGTTGATGCATGAGATGCGAGCGTATGGCGAAACAGCCATCAGCACTGCTTTTGGCGCCTTGAGCTGCAATAGTTAAGAAGGAACCACGGTATACCTCGTCCATTACTTTAGCCTCGAGGCTCCAATCGTCTACATCACCTTGGATTATACATAGTGCATCAACCCATATATACCGGATATTAAACCATTTAGCTATATGCACAGCATCTCGAATCGTCTTTGGGAGCAATTCTAAGTCAAACCCATCATAAAGCTGCTTCTTGGTTGAGGCAGTCAACTTGAAAGATTGGTCACCTCCCCAGCAATAACTAAGGGCAATATATTGCACTTTTTGAGGATCGAGGTCCTTTGTCGAGATCAAATTGAGTCGGCCCCTGTTACAATCAAATCCTAGATCAATGAGCCTCGTTGGTACAAAGGCTGCTGAAGTCTGACTGAACCGGTTACAATCTTTGTGTTCTAAAAGACATTTGGTGACTTGGCCTGTCGCCCATTTTTGAACAGCTGGTGAAGATGTGCAAGAACTGTTGGATGCTGCAGACTTTGGGTCGGGATTTTGGCTTATTTGCGCTGTTCACTGATATTAGTGTACTAGAAAATACAACCGTGGAGGATACTTTACCATAATACCAGGAGACCCATTCACTATAAAACTTCCCTGCTGGTAGCGCCGCTAAATACCAGCGATTTTCTCCTGACTCTTCACTATTTTTACTAACCACAGTGACCTCATAACGATTAACGACTTGTTGTCTCATCCTTGATTCTTCCCAAAGCAATCTACGCTTGATCGTTCTAGAGGTTGTATATAAAATTGAGCACAAATGACAGCCCTCGTGAGCTGAGACAATCAGCTCCTCCAAGCTATCATAGTGCGGTAACACGGCTGAGGGCTTCACATCAAAATTCAACACAATCCAGTCACGCAGTATGACACACTTTGGACAAAGTTGATTCAGTTTCGGACCATTGACAATATCATCAGAGGGGATTTCAGGCACAGGAATAAAGCGAAATGGCCAGTAGAAATCCTTTGGAAGTTCGAGAGATTTTGTTCCGCTTGTCTTTGGCGATGATATCTCTGCCTCAAGGCTGGCTGGAGCCATGTCTCCTTCCGATATCTCCAGGTCTGCCATGGTCGAAAGACGCTTCCCCGGTACAAGATAAGTGATGTCGTCCAAAGCAAAGAAATGTTGTTACACTCGTTGAAGTCCTTGGATTCGAGTGCAGTAAAGGAGCTAAGATTTGGAGATTGTAGGAAGGAAGAAAAGTGCAGAGAAAACGGGTGTGGGGTTGAATTATGCCTTGAGTTGACTCAGCCTCAATTTCATTCTCAATGAAGAAGGCATGCTGGTAAGGCACCTTAAGGTAAGGCAGGCGCCTTCCATTTGTAAACACCTCACATGACATGGATCTTAGTTTAATATAATCTACCTAGTGCAGTCAACCTGAATAATGGATTGCACCTTCCTGCGTGGATGATTCGGAGCCTCGTTTGTGGCATAAGGTAGGTAGGCTTTCTGAGCCGAAGTGAAGTAACTTCATTCTACCATTTGCGGGAAGATTGTGGGCCTATCGCAAATATCAAGGTGAGGTCCGTTGGATAACGTGACGTGTGAGTTGAGGTGCATGCATCCATGATTTCTTAATCAGTCTGTCCATATTTTCTCGTCAGGTACGTGTTACTCAACCCGCAGCTTCGATCAGTATCCCAAGACCACACAAACGATTGAAAATCTACCTGATATCGCATAAGTCTTATTCCGAGAGATTTTCGCTGATGCGGCGATGCATATTCAACACAATTAGCATACAAAATTCCAAACTGAAAGACCAGGAAAAGTACCTGGATCCTAAGTAGCACACAACTACTTACATCTTGCCTTCCATCTCTATCTCCATCTTTATCACTATCATAATCTCCACTTCTACCTACTAACCTGACACCTACCCACCACTTCCAAAAATCTACAAACAGTTTACAAAGCAACAAGCACCTAGCACGCTTCAACGAACATCAAAAAGATAGACATAAGTACCATAATAGTATAGCATATCCCAAGGTAGACTAAGATACACGATCTCAATCAATCAACTAATCACTTGACCAATCAATTAAATAGAACAATTAAACAACTCAACAAATAAAAACCAACACCAATTAAACACGCACTCACACTTGACCAACCAATCCACCAACTATGAAAAACACAACGAAATCCAACAAATCTCTTCCAAAATCTAAAGTCAAGACAATGTCATTCATCTCCATCCCATCCCATCCCAAAATTGGCCATTTCATCCATAGGTAGCCAAGTTCCACGACATAGAATTTTCCAGCAGGGCATGCATGCATAACTTGGATTCGGAAATTTCGGAACTGCCGAGAAATCCGACAAAGTCTCTTTGACAGCTCTCCCGTCATCTTGTCTCAGTTCAGTGACAGCCGAGAGTGTCACGCAGACATCGCACGCTTGGCGAAGCAAACAAATAAACAAACAAGAGCTCCTGGTGGGTACTTTTAATATATTCATTTCAGCATCTACTTCAAGATCAAACAACCGCGTACCATATCTTACTTCCTTTGTTTCTTCCTTTCTGTACAACTGCGCCAAACATATGCAGAACTTAACATTTGAGCACATAAAACAGCTAGTAGTATATTCATGGTAAAAACAAATATGCGGGAAATTATCAATTAAACAGAACTTCACGTTATTCTGCCGTAATCAAGACAGGAGCCGACCCGAGCGGTTGAGATATTCAGACAATGGTGTGAAGTTTACATAGATCGGACCTCTAATTGAGGGTAATGATGGCTGCGAAAGCCAGGAGCACGAGTGCTAGTGGGGAGGAGACGCCAGATGCAGAGTTTACTGCACCAGTTGTCGCGGTAGTGGTGGCGCTTGTGCTGGTTCTAGACGAGGTTCCAGTGCCTACGATTTGTTAGTTTCATCTCAAATCTCGCTGGAAAGGGTACAGACTGGATTGGCTTGAGCTGGTGGTGGAAGATGAGCCAGTGGATGCGCTTGTGCTTCCAGATGATGTAGTTGAGGCAGTGGATCCAGATGTAGAAGATGCAGTCGAGGCGGTGGTGGATCCTGACGCAGAAGAGCTGCTGGAGAGAGCTGGGCCACCGGTAATTTGGAAGCGTATGCTGTAGTTGACACCCGTAGAATCATCTGCCTCGAACGCGTAGAAATCGACTGGGAGGGTGGATGGGATTGTCCATGCGTATGAGGTGCCGGTAAGTCCGCCTAAAGCTATCAGATTCGTTCCCAATGAATTTGGCAGATTGCTTACTGGCAATTGAAGCGTAGGTCTTGAGAACATTCGCCTCTCCATTCTTCAGGAGAATGGCCACTGGCCCGGAGGCGTCATACCAGCTGATGTTGAAAGTTTGTCCAACCTTGACGTCGACAAATTGTGAAGCGGTCATGCCAAACTTGGCAGCAGAAGCAATTGCGCAAGCCGAGGCGGCGAGGAGGACTTTGGTGAAGAGCATCTTGAATGTGGTTTCGGTGAAAGAGTGGTTATTGATTAAACTGCGTTGATGGAACGATTGAATCAGCTTCTGTTGCACTACACTGCAGCAGTCCGGGAGTCGAGATTGGAAGACGCGACCAAGCGCGTCGAGTTAGTTGTTGACTTACATTGTAATTGAGGGGTGGATTGAATCCTAAGCTAGATGTTGAATTAATGAGTGCGATGGAGTCGTCCAAATGATAGATACGATACGATTTTTGTACTTGAAATGTGAAAGAAGAGAGAGACAGAGGAGTACGAGGGACCTGCATCTGAAATAGAAATTGCGACAACCGTGAAAGTGGAAACATGGACTTCCGCTGGCTGTGCTCAATGTGTTGTGGTACTAGGATGCGGCAAGGATGCGGCAAGGATATAGCAGGGATGCATCAGGGGCGTGAGATCAAAGTGGATCACTTAGTACGAACTGTGAAGGAAGCTGCAACCAGCCATTGGATGATTGGGGATCGAAAGGAAAGAGCCTTAACCCCGAGAGGGATTAGATCACAAATTGGTCTCCAGGGCCAACGGCGTTGTGGATGTGTCCCATCCCGACCCATTGAAAATCTTTGAATACGGGGAAGCCGCCAATGATGAGGGATAAAGGAGGAGGGTGTGAGATCATGAGAGGAAAGGAAGGATGCAGGGGCGGAAAACATGGGTTAGGGAAAGATGAGAGATGATCCAGGGGTCGGCAGTATCTTCAACGTTCAAGAGTTCCTTTTCAGCAACCACCACATTTCTGTCGACGTCACATTCCTAAACAATACCAAGCATATTTCAGCTACTTACCTACCTTACCATTCACCAAACATTGTAAGACTTACGACGATATTGCCTCTCTATCTTCATACACAGCCACAATAAGTGAGGTCGACGAGGCTAAGATCAGGTATGGTAGCTGTGACTTGCGACGAGCAGTAGGAGAGATCAAGCTAACTAAGGTACCTAAGAAGTCTTTTCATATTCTAGAATGACTATTAATAGACAGGGAAAATATGCTCGCTGATGCCTTATTCGTCTTGGTACAGGCACAGATTTAAAACTCTAATTATTTATTGTGGAATGGTGGTGGTTGATCTTTTACTCATCCGACTGATGAGGGAGGAAATCACCTGATCAATAATCAGGTGTTCCATTCCAATGTTGAAAGAATGGAGTGGCTTTACTAAGGTAACCTTGTAAGGTAGGAAGTTCATGCTGTAAGGAGTAGTCTCCTCCGTAAAAGAATTTGCTCAAATGTAGTTAGTGTCTTGTTCATGGTTGTCTATTAGCTTACAATATTTGCAAAGAGGGTCTGAGATATTGCTATCGAATGTTTTAGCCCTGTCTTTCATATAAGGTACTCTCAGACTGCTGCATAGCATCACTCAATAGGCATCACTCAATATTCAAGCTGCCTACCCCACCAAGTCTGGCACTAAAGAGCTTAAACGTGAAGGCTCTAAGTCCTGTGTTCTAGTCAATGACGATATAAGCGAGCAGAATACTCGTTGTTCTTTGTCCACTCTTCATGGTAGTGCTCATATCCAATAGCTACGACGTGTTACATCTCATGTGAGGGCCATTCTGAACATTGCAGATGTTGGCGAGAGATGGACTCTTTAGAGACCAATCATTTCTTTGATGAGCCAGAGA
Source organism: Margaritispora aquatica (assembly GCA_007644065.1). Lineage (NCBI taxonomy): Eukaryota > Fungi > Ascomycota > Leotiomycetes > Helotiales > Discinellaceae > Margaritispora > Margaritispora aquatica. Next base: position 1,700,411 of record VJWN01000010.1, read on the forward strand.
AAGAGAAGTAAAGAAGACGATGTGAATATTACTTCGCTTAGCACGTCTAGAACTAGCTTATTTAGCTGGTGTCATTTGTCTTCCTTCTCACACTTCAGGTGCAACACGATGCCAAAAGCTGGGGTTTCCTCAACAATATGGGAGAAGAAAAGGCCAGCCTAAAGAAATAGGCAACAGAGCCTTTCGCTTCTCTCCTCTACGTAAGGTAATAAATCTGATCATCAATCTCTAAGTCAAATCCACAACCATACCTCATCTAGACCAGAATAACACAAATAAACCTCAGAACCCCTATCGTTGGAAACATAGAGATCGCAACACTTTTAGAAACAATACCCCGGGCAGCTCTTCACCCTCACTTCGAGTAAAGAAAGCTCTTAAGCGCTCTGACTGTAATGGCTGGAAAGTAAGGTAGAGGCAGAGACGAAACGAAACGCCAAGATTCCAGCTTGAGACAGACCTGGACGTGAACCGAAAGAAAACAAAAAAAAACACACACTCACATCTCCTGGTTTGCACATCTTTGATTCGTGTCACCCTGAGGTATGTTATGAATAGTGGCGATTAGCAACCCGCAGCATTATTGTGGAAGGAAAGAGCAGCAGGTGGTGGAAGGGCCTTGAGGCTACAGCAGGACTGGGGATGGAAATGGGAAGATTAATGTGTTTTCTATGTGTGGGGATTCGGGGTAGATTGGTGTTTGAAGTATTGAGCTTTGGCTGCGATGGTCATCTTGAATCTAGGGCTGAAGATGGTGGGGTAGTACTCATGGAGGTGGTTTCCGGTGGACCTTGAGCATTAATGGGATTCTACAACACAGACGAACATTTCTTAACATACATGCTTGTGCACTCTCCACCCTTAACAACCCCCAATAATCTCTCTCATTGCAACCAATTACCAACTCATCTTATCCACATCCTGCCCACAACACACCACCCCTCCACAGCTCATGATCCAAGCACGGCTAAACTCCGGCCCAAACTATCCCACAAACAATATATACTCATGCTAAGATTATGTCATCATCTAAGAAGGACAGATGGCCGAGTGGTTATGGCGTGTGACTCAAGAATTGGATTTATCCACTCTTACAGATCTCCAAAGATCTGGTGTATTCTCATAGGGCAACCTGCAGGGGTTCGAATCCCCTTCTGTTCAGAAGTTAACCTTTTTTGAACTTTTTGTTTTTGGTTGCTGGTGGTGAGTGAAGTTGAAGAACAAGATGGTGTGTCGATGCATACTAGATAGATGAAGGAAGATTTTTTCCTTCTGTTTTGGAATTAAGCGAATACGGTAAAGGATGGCCAAAACTCCTAGTATGCTGATATCTCTTAAGCTTTTGATGTCCTTGTTTTTCATTCCCAACCAAACGTTTCCAAGTCCAATTAATCTAGGCAAATCTTCAACTCCAATGGTCATTTACTCCTCTGCAACTATCTCCTCATCCGACTCCCCAGAGTCCTCAAAATCATCCTCATTAGCCAACTCCTTGCCATTCTCAATATACTCATCCACACCCCTCAGGACCTTCAGGTTCGGCAGAAGCTCTGCTCGTCGCTCAACCACCTCTTTCATTTTCTCCGCCAACTCTTCCGAGTCTTGCGCTCTGTACCCGACGAGTTCGAACTCCTCCAAGCTGGGCGGTAACCAGGCTGCTAGTGTCTCCTTGCCTGAGATCTTGGCGAAGCGCGAGGCGAGCTTGATGCCGATACGTAGGTGTGTCAGGGCGGGGAAGTAGGGCGTGCTTTCTGTTTTTGACTTCTTTTTCTGGGTGGCAGCTTTGCTGTCTGAGGAGTTTAGCGTGTTAGTGTCTGAATCTCCCTTCTCCTTTTCCCTTTCCTTGTCCCTCTCCTCTTGATCTGCAACCTGTTCCTCCCAATTCTGGGTTTCCTCCGCCAGCGGCTGATATAGCAAAGAATCGATATCAAGATCTAACGATCGCAACGTCAACCGATGCGGTTCCAGCATTCTCGCTACCTGTGGCGAATATATCCCGCCCGTCCCATCACCGCCCACCCGTCCCCCAAATCTATACTTCAACACCTTCAACCCCGTCGAGAAGTCAACAATCTTCCCTAAACAATCCCCCGAGAGTTCACAATCCCACAACCTAATCTCCTCGACCGCTGAAGCCTTGGATGGAATTTCATGATAAGTGCCTCCATCCTCGATCGAAATGCCTCCAATCCCCTTCCCCTTGATGCTCCGCAAAAATGGCAAGTTCGCAAAGATATTAAACTCGGGGAAGCTGTATTCCGCCCATGCCGCATCGCTGTACTGCGTGTCGGCCATGAGCTGCAGGTGCGTGACGGCAATGGAGCCAAATAACCCGTCTTTGGCCCTCTGTACTGCCTTCTCTACGAACCGAGGATCATCCACTCCTCCGACTATCCATGTCCGCGCGTTTGGCAGCATGGGCAATAGCAACGCCACCACGGCGTCGGGGAGAAGCCGGTGCGAGCTCGGCTTGCTAATGCCTGGCGACGTGGTCGTCATGAGGCGCGCGAGCAATTCGGCGGCATCGCTATCGTCCCAGTTCTGCTCCGCGATGGCGGCTTTGAAGACACGCTCCTTCTCGAGCTCGGCTTCTGTGGTGGCAGTGTACGGTAATGCCTTGTCTGGGTAGTATGGCCAGTCCATGAAATTTAGGGTTACACGGTGCACGTATTGTGCGAGGGTGGGGTCTTTTAAAATGGATAGAGCGAAGGTCTGCGCAAGGGGGATGTCGCTATCGGAGCTGATCTTGAGGTGGGAGAATTTCTTGACGAGGAGGGGGTCGTGGTGTAGTTCCTGGGAGGCGGGGCGTTTGGTCATTGTGACGATGTATTTGGATCAGAGATGGAAAGCGCTTGTGCTATTCGTTTTGTAGAGTTTGGGTATTCCAATTCTAAGGAAGAAGATGGTGCGATGGGTGAAGTTAAGTTGGGTAAATGCTCAAGTCATGTGATATCAAATTGTCGCTTAATTCTAGGCAGGTAAGGCAACGCTGGCAGGGTGGTGTCCAGGAATTTGATTAGAAACACTTATATTTTTTATATTTAAAGATTTGTGACTGTCCCCGGTGACATATGCAGCTCAGATTCCAAGGAATCTAATGTTAGGTACGTGGTTATTTTATGGGTAAACACCTCAGCAGATCGTAAGCCTAGTCCGAACCTCCAAGCATCCAGCTTCGACACTCTCAACAGAACCGACATAAACCTTACCCACCAGCCCGCATATGGCGAAAAGGTGCGACAGGTTGGTCAGGAGACGCTCAGAATACGGTTTTTAGCATGTAGGCTGTTAGATTCAGTTCTCGGCGTGCTGATTTGAAGGCTAATGGAGCTCGGAATTCTACGGGCTCTTGCACAGTTTGGGGAGTGTGGTATTGTTTTCACAGAGGGGGTTTCTGCGCTGAACTGCGACCTGTCATTTTCGTCTTCGCTTGAGCGATGGAGCTGAAGCGCAGGCCGCATATGTCGTAGAATGCCTAGCACATTTGTCGAGAGGAGGTACTGCTGAACTTGAACTGACAGAGAGCGACCAGGTATTGGGAGTAACGTCAAGGCTGTCGTGTTATAATTTCAGCTCGCGCGCGACCGCGCGACGCCATTGCAGCAATCTGTAGGCTTTCATTCGCGTACGGTAGTATCTGCGGCTAAGTTGACGCGTTAAGGAACGAAGAAATGTATTTGCAATCCGATACTTCGCCATTTAAGATCCTGCCTGCTGGCAGATCTACGAACTAAACAACCAATTTACTTCATAATCCAACTAATAATGACTTCCATATGTAACTTATTCTTTGCCTCATTCTATTCATTTTCACTCCAGTGCTTTTATTCTCACGGCTAGCAAGCTGTTTATATTGAATGTCCACGTTAAGCGAGAGCTCATCCAGCTCCAAAAGAGAAGCTCCAACCTGCAAAAGGTTCGGGGTCCGACTAGCGATCACCCCTACATCCCTATCCACGAGAGGTGCGACATCCCGATACCACACAACTTTTGATTCGCCCATAGTAAAGTGCCCGGATGACCCAGTGATAGAATGTAAACAAATTACCACTGAACCACCTCCTTCGAAGATGAAATGGGGGCGCTTAATTTAACTTACATACGCCAAATATGGTCCAGGGTCATGTGATATGAGATCACCATACCAGGACATATGTAGAGACATTGTCTTCACTTGACTTGCTTTAATCGTGTCTTCCCCCCAACTTGTTATCAAGTTAACAGAGCAATGCAATGAGTTATTCAATGAGTGGCCTGCAATATCTTGACCATCACACCAAATTTAAGTAATCTTACAGTCAGATTGTTCAAAGCATGCAAAGCTCACACTTGCAAAGTCTAGTTCATATTATTATCGACTGGCTCTTCAAATTTGGCCACCAACTTAGAACAGGAGATACGCTTTGCCTATCCGGGAAATGAATGCACTGGACTGAAAATCTGGAGATCACTTAGCAGGAAACAAATGTTCGGAAGGAACTCCCAATTACTACTCGTCGTTCTGGCGGCTGGGAGAGGGACTCTTGCCTTTAAATTAAGAAAAGTGTGGCATCGTGGCAATCTCGACCGCCATCTCTATAGCATTGTCTTTGGCAGTACGACAGCGTTAAATAATTATAAATGCCCCTTGCGCTCTAGTACTGTAAGAAGTCAATGGTTGAGGCAAATCCGAAGCTCGATAGCCGAAAAGATGTGTCTAACTGTATGGAAGTGCTGATGGAGAGAATGAATGATTATAGCAGACCTATACTTCTAACATTATATTAAAAACGATATGTATGGCAACTAACAAAGATGGTGGGAGATGGGTAATTTGGGTATTGTCTGAATTGAGTGGTCACAGAAACTGTGTCTCTCAACTGACATCGTGTTGAGAGATTCAAATTGAATTACAAGAAATGAACTCGGGTATATGCTCAACGCAACGCCACCAAACACACAACTCACTCACATCTTGCTAATACAATCTCCAAGCCTCCCCAGCACTATAGCCCACTCACACCATTTGATGCACCCAGCATGGTGCTTTCTAACCTGGCTACCAGCTTCTTGACGCTAGTCCACTCTTCATTCCTTGCACTGTCCTTACCACCAAGATCTGGACCAACTTCAAATACCGTCAAAGCGCCGTCGAGTCCACCAGTTGCAAGTCTCTTCCCTTCAGACTCCTCCCAAGCCAACTTGTTCAAGCTCTTGGACATCCCGCTTCGTCCACCTGCTCTGGTGTTAGGTGCAACCTTTGCAAGCGGGACTTCTGTGTCGACAGTAATGTCCCACACTTCCAGATTGCCTGCGCCATCCACAAGTGAAAAGACTCCAGGCTTAACTGGTGACCAGGCTGCATCATATACGACGTCTTCTCTCGTAAAATCTAGAATTGGTGTCACGAATTGCCCTTCACCAGTCACACCAGTAGTTGAAGTGGCAGCCGGCGCACGAACCTTCCATAACTTCACACTCCAATCTAGAGAGGAAGACAATACCAGATCGCCGAGATCGACTGGTCCTCTAGCAGGGTGGAAATCGATGGACATTACGGGTGCTGCATGTCCACGATAGCTGACTCTCTGGTCAACACCTGCTTTTGCACCAGCTCTGTCATATCGATGACAAGGAAAGATAGCTCCTTCTTCTGATCCAATCAGGAAGTATGTCGGATCCGTTTGAGGAAATGCCATGCATGTTGGTGATAGGTCTTCTGTCTTTGCAGGTGCAGGTGTTGTCAATGTGAGGAGTTCTTGCGGTTGAGCTAGCATGTCGACTGTCCAACCACAGACAACACCATCCGTAGAGCATGAGATAATATTATTGGCATTTTGTGTTCCCACAATATCGACCGAGTATATTGGATGAGTATGTCCTGATCCTGTTAAAGGTGTCTTTTGAACAGGCGAAGACTTCGCCCGGGTATCCCAGAGAAGCACCTGGCCACTGTAGCACCCGCCTACTATTAAATTTGGATGAAAAGGAGAAAATTTGGCAGTCAGAACATCTGACTGTGCATGAAAGACATATTCTGGTCGATCATGAAGATGCATATTCCACACCTGAACAAGTCCATCCGGCTCATGTGGCGCTGATGGATTTTTCGTATATGCCGCGAGAACAAGTTCTGAAAACTTGGGTGAGAAGTTGATGTCGCTAATCATTCTCTTCTTCGACCACCGCTCATCATAAAATTGTGCCACTTCCTTCACCCTCCTTCGTCCCTTGCCCCTTGATGTGCTGTATTCATCATCGTCGTCATCGATTCCATTAGCACCACTAAGTGCATAGTCCGCTAGAATATCGTATTCCTGGTCCAATGCTCTCTCAATCACTTTGCTAGATCTCTCTACAAAGTCCATGAAGTCCTCCGAAGATGTAACTGCATTGAGCTCCTCATTTGTAAGTGCTCTGGCAGGAAAATTTGCAGCTGCGTGTGAAGCTGTATTCAAAGGGCCATCGACAACGAGATCTCTGGTGGCCTTGAGCTCCTCCTCGATCTCTTTTCTGATGTTCTCCCTCAGTTCCTCCTCCCGTGTTCGTTCTCTTCTGCTCAGCCTCTTACTAGGTGTCGATGTGACTGGGACCTCGCCATCATCATCGTCCGAATCCTCAAATGCCTTTGGCCTTGAGGTTTGTGTACTCCAGTCTTCGGTTGTTTGCACAGCCTTGCTGTAGGAAAATACCTCTTTGATGGGGGAAGGAGTGAATTCGAATACTGTGGATAGTGGGACTGTTGAAAGTGTCTGCGTTGAAATAGAAAAGTTCTGCGGCTGCTGAAACTGGGTTGTAGTTGGTTCGGAGTTCTCGTTGCTAAGTTCTCCAGCACTTAACACACTGTTTGGTCTACTACCTCTCCCAGCTGGAGATCCTGCACCACCAGGACCAGTTGAACCAGGTCTGACTAGTATTGACGAGATGTATTTGTCTAATTCCTCGCGGTTCTCTGCTCGATTGGCAACTGGTGCAATAAGCTACTCATAGTCAGTGTCTATCCAAACTATTTAGGGGGTAAAATCACATCACTAGAACCTCCAATGCTCTGCCGACTTGTAGATATTTCCCTTGTCCGTAGTTCCCTTTGGCGCTTCAGCTCTGCAAGCTTTGCCTTCTTCGCAAGAATTTCATCTCTTCTTTGCTGCATCATAGCTGCGAGACATGCCTTTGGGCGAGGCTAATAATTGTTGATGATATGCGGTTTGGAAGGTGTTTAGAAGTACGGGGATCTTTAGTATAGATTTTGTATCTTCTATGTTATACTTTCAAAGAAAGGCTTGATCAAAGAATATCTGTTTCAAAGTGCTCTGAATCTGTACTGTACACCTCGTCGCGTTAGATGTCGTGAGGACCGCGATGAACGATCATGTGACAAATTTAGCTTCCGTCGGGACAATCAATCTGTTCCTGAATGGCCCGGATCTTGAAAAAGAGCTTCGCATCGCCAACAATATCACCCTACGGCCTCCCGTCTCAATTACTCGTCAATTGACAATTGCTGATACACGATCATTCTAATCTACCCAACGCGACTATCCTACCCATCTCACGACCGATCATCACCTTAAAAAATGGCGTCAACAGGAGTCAATGTATGTCCGAGAATTCTCCCTGGGCAGCACGATCTATGGACCATAAGACATGCAACTGCGCGGCATTGCCTGATGAGTTAGAAGTGATGTTGACTCTTCTTCTAGGTTCTGCGTTACACAGCACTGGGCGCCGGTGTGCTCTACGGATTCTACCACCAGGCAAAGCTTTCGGCAGCATCCAGAATGGCAGCAGTTGATAGAGAATACCACCAGAAGGAGCTGTTGATTGGACAGGCAAAAGCAGCATACGCAAAGAAGAATGCGCCAGCAAGCTCGAAGGGAGATGGTACGTTCAATTTGGTTTTACGGCTTGAAGAATTTTCGAACTCTTTGAATGTAGCGAGAGATGCTTGCTGAGAAAGATGGTTGGACTGCTTCTAACTGAGTTCAATAGTTATAAGAGACCCAAATGATGCCAACTTCGACCTGGAGGCACTCCTGAAGGCCGTGCAGGCAGAGGGACAATAAATGTACGAAGAGGACAGGCGTAGGGGAGTAATGACGGTTCGGGTGGAACAGGCATAGAAGGCATATCATGAGTAGCCATTTGGCATGCTGATTTGACCTATACGGGGGTGTCAATGTGATCATACAAAAGCCTTAGACATCACTTGGCACACTTCTTGTACATTGTACTCATAGTCGAATGGAGAGGGAGTCTTCAATCCAGCAACTGAGAAGAAATGCAAATTGTGAAGAGAGATCGTGTGAGGAGTTTGGCAATGTCGATTCAAGGAGTTCATGACTGTGCTAGAAAGCTGTACCAGCTGATTGTGATATTCCTATGAGGCACATTAACAGCACTGCCATTCACTTTGAGCCACAGCAGTCAGTTTACACCACAATGATGTTAGTGATTCCGACAACAAGTATCACGAGCTCGATATCTATCATGCATTGATGTGAAGCCATGTCGTTCTCTTCTCTTCTCTTCTTAATGGGCTCATAATAATCTAAAGTAGCTAAGCTCAAGAAAAGTAGAATGGTAGCGGTCATGATGGTCAGTCACCTCAGCTAAGGGAAACCAGACGGTGACCGAAGGTATCAAAAGCATGCTCAGAACAGCCTTCAGTCTCCCAAATTAACAATAACAACCAATTCCTCATATTGTATCAGTTGTACTTGAAGTTGTTCTCTTAGTGAGCACGAACTATGCTGTCAAGTCGAAAGTAAGCTGCCGCTTTAACCTCCCGACGCCGCCGTTTTAGAGCTTACCCCTGCAGGCGCACGCGTTCTAGCTGTTAGGACAGTTTACAGCTGGTTGAACACATACTCAATTAGACGTCGACAACTTTTTGAACGCCAACAATAACCATGGCGGACACAATGACTGAACCCTTCTTCAAGGGCAGTACGGGGAGGAATACAAGAGGACTGCTTCGATTGACAATTCTTTCCTTGATTGCCGCTGCAGCAATTGCATCAAGATTGTTCAGTGTCATTAGTACGTTTCCTCTTTGCTCTTCGAGGCTTTTGGAGTCTTTGGAGGACTCTAATGCCTGAGAATTAGTTCTTGTGCATCTGCTAATAGTTGACAATAGGATTTGAGAGTATTATTCATGAGTGTTAGTACCCTCCCCTCCATCAGCACATTACACCCCTCTGAACCTCCCCAGAGAACAATTGAACTAATCACCCATCAGTTGATCCTTGGTTCAATTTCAGAGCAACAAAGTATCTAGTACAGCATGGATTCTACGACTTTTGGGATTGGTTCGATGACCGGACGTGGCATCCTCTCGGTCGAGTTACTGGAGGGACTTTATACCCTGGATTGATGGTAACCAGTGGTGCCATCTATCATGCTCTCCGAGCTCTTACATTACCTGTTGATATTCGGAATATTTGTGTTCTTTTGGCACCTGGATTCTCCGGTCTTACCGCATACGCAACATACCTCTTCACGAACGAGATGTCCACATCTCCATCCGCTGGACTGCTCGCTGCTATTTTCATGGGCATTGCACCTGGTTACATCTCGAGATCGGTTGCTGGCAGCTATGATAACGAGGCTATTGCCATTTTCTTATTGGTCTTTACGTTCTACTTGTGGATCAAGGCTCTGAAGCTTGGTTCGGCTTTCTGGGGAGCTCTTTGCGCCCTGTTTTATGGCTACATGGTTTCCGCTTGGGGTGGATATGTCTTCATCACCAACTTGATTCCGCTCCATGTATTTGTTCTAGTATGCATGGGTCGATTTGGCCCAAGAGTGTACGTGAGTTACTGCAGTTGGTATGCTCTCGGCACGTTGGCAAGCATGCAAATTCCGTTTGTTGGATTCTTGCCAATCCGCAGTAGTGAACATATGTCTGCACTGGGTAAGTGAAAACATTTTCACTGAAATATCTTGGCTAATTCAATCAGGTGTTTTCGGTCTGCTCCAATTAGTTGGATTTGTCGAGTTCGTCCGATCAGGCGTGCCAAGCAAACAATTCGCTACTCTTCTCAGAGGCTTTGTTTTTGCTGTTTTCATTATCGCCTTGAGTGGTTTAGTCCTCCTTACTGTAACCGGAGTCATCGCTCCGTGGACTGGTCGCTTTTATTCGCTCTGGGATACTGGATACGCTAAAATCCATATTCCAATCATTGCGTCCGTGTCAGAACATCAACCTACTGCTTGGCCAGCCTTTTTCTTCGATTTGAACCTTCTCATCTGGCTTTTCCCAGCTGGAGTCTATCTTTGCTTCCAGAAGCTGAATGATGAGCAGGTGTTCGTTGTGGTTTACTCTATCCTGGCCAGTTATTTCTCTGGTGTCATGGTTCGTCTTATGCTTACCTTGACTCCCATTGTCTGCGTCTCAGCAGCCTTGGCTTTGTCCAGCATTCTCGACACATATTTGACCATGAAATCGCCTACGGAGCCTGATGAGTCTGGACCAGACGGCACTCCAGTCGTAACCAAGAAGTCAGCCAAGCAAGACGGATTACGCTCTATGCGCCAACCACTTATCGGTATCTACACCACCTTTTCTAAGGCTTCCGTTGTTAGTGCCTTGACTTCATATCTATTGATATTCGTTCTTCACTGCACCTGGGTTACATCCAATGCATACTCTTCGCCTTCTGTTGTCTTGGCAAGCAGAATGCCTGATGGAAGCCAGCATATCATTGATGATTACCGTGAGGCATATCAATGGCTTCGCCAGAATACTGCTGAGGATGCCAAGATCATGTCCTGGTGGGATTATGGATACCAGATCGGTGGTATGGCTGACAGACCAACTCTCGTTGATAACAACACTTGGAACAATACTCATATTGCGACCGTTGGTAAGGCAATGAGCTCCCGCGAGGAAGTCAGCTACCCTATCATGCGCCAGCATGAAGTTGATTACGTTCTTGTTGTATTTGGCGCTCTACTCGGCTATTCCGGTGATGACATCAACAAGTTCTTGTGGATGGTTAGAATTGCTGAAGGCATCTGGCCCGATGAGGTCAAGGAACGTGATTTCTTCACTGAGCGTGGAGAGTACAGAGTGGATGATGGTGCCACTGAGACGATGAAGAACAGCTTGATGTAGGTCTCCTTCCACCTTTATCTTTGATGCAGTCTCTAATAGTTTCCCAGGTACAAGATGTCTTACTATAACTACCACAACCTCTTCCCACCTGGACAAGCCCAAGATCGTGTTCGAGGTGTCAAGCTTCCAGAGGTTGGCCCTGTCCTCAACACCGTGGAGGAGGCATTCACCAGCGAGAACTGGATCATCCGTATTTACAAAGTCAAGGACCTTGACAACGTTGGAAGAGACCACGCTTCCGCTGCATCATTTGATCGCGGCAACAAGAAGAAGAAGGTGGCGAAGAGGAGAGGACCAAAAGTTTTGAGGGTAGAATAAGGAAAGACATTATCAAAAAAGTAAGGGAGGTTGGCTCTTGTATCATATCTCGGTTGCGTATAAAAAGTTGCAGCGAGAAAAACTATGGACTTCATAGAAATGTACTTATGACTAAGCCTGCGGCATCCAGTGAGGCTCGTTGAAAATTTTGATTTAATGCTTTTGGTGAATCGTCTGCCTGCTTGGCAAAGCTCCTATCTTCCATACTGTTCTTTGGTGCTTGTCTTGATGGTAGTGGTCTAGGAGCCTCCAACCAACGTTTTTTGAATAATAGCTTGAAATTGCTGAGACTGCCACTATGCAATATCATGACATAGGGAGAGGAAGGCATCGCATGTTCCTTTTTTCCCATTCAACTCTTTCATTGGCTTCTTGAAAGGGGCATCTTTGATGATCTTTGATTAGAATTGTCAATGCAAGCAATACGTTCCTTAGTGCAGTAATTGTGAAATGAATGTCACTGCTCAATATGTTTAAACAATCCGCTTAGAAGGATGCGATATGTCCTTCAAATGGTAAAATAGGAATGTTTAGCAGTTGTTTTAGGACACCGAGCGTTTGTGCAGATATGAACTGGACGAGCATAGGGTTGTGGTCTCGGTCTTAGCATAGTATGCATTCTCCCGCGTCCTATTAAAATTTAATTTGTTAGCATATGTCTTTATGGGGCACACGTTGGAAGCCTCAGCACCTGTTCAGATATATATATATATATATATCTGAACTTCAATAATCGCTTTGCATATCCGGAAGGACTGTTTCGAGAATTACGTGTTACCTGACAATATCTGTGATAAACCAAATCCTGCAGAGCTGAAGACGCAGGTAGTAATGGCTATGCCTTTAAGCAGATAAAGTATGCATTCGGTAAAGAGCATGGGAACTCCTATACTTTGTCTATTTGCTCTACTCTGTAATTCACATTGAGAAGGTGGCCATGTGCTCCTTCCTTCCAACTAGATTCTTGCAAGCATCATTTCAACACTAGAAATCTAGATTAATACTCAATCTCTAGTAAATCAGTAAACCAGTAAACCAAGCACTGAAGGATGATTTAGTGAATTCGGCTTCAAATTCAAGTTTAGTCTTTGGGACCGGAGAGTTTTAACGCCGACTCGCGTAAAATGTTAACAGTGTGAGCTGCCATTCCATTGTGATTTTCTGCGCCATTGAAATTCCACATTCTTGCAAACAACATCAAAATGTCTATTCCATTGCTTGGTGTGGATTGCCCGCTGACGGGGATCAGCTACAAACCTCCTACAAAGGAGCATTCAAAGGAGGAGGACGATAGCGAGCTGCTCTACAGGCAGATCAATCCATACGGTTCGCCCTACCTAACGCGCTCCAATGGCCGACTTGTCTTCGCTCGAGACATTAAACCTGAAAACCGGAGAAAGGCAAAGCGGGTCACATTCGACCTATTGGGTGAGGCGTTTGGGGTGAAGGCAAGAATCTCTCGCAAGCGGTCGAAATCTGTGGACGAAGCTTCGCAGACCGTTCTGAGCCCAGTTATTGTCGACGGTGTTGCATTTGCTCCGCAAAATCTGCAAGTCCCTCACACCGCGCCTCTTCCTCAACAAGGCTTCCCATCACCATTACTTCCAGTACCCTCAGGACCTTTAATCTACTCGCCGCATCCTCCATATGCAGCATTTGGGCCATTGGTATCTGGACCGACAACAACTGGACTGCAACGACTACAACATCTTGAGACTGGTCTCAAGACAATGGGAGAAGTTATTAAGGAGCAGTCTGCACATATTGCAGAAATAGCCACTGCGATAGCTGTGGTCAAGCATGTCTGCGCAAGTTGTGGACGATTGAGGTCGAGGCGGTACCACATGAAGAATCCAATCACTCCTGGCGTAGCCCCGAAGCCAGATTTTTGTGGGAACTGTCAGAGAGATGCGAGTTCTAGCAGTTCTGAGCATGAGCTTGAGGATGTTAGAAAAAAGCAAAAAGCCAAGAGCGCTGCTAAGAGCAAGAGGAAGGAGGAGACCGACGATGAGAGCTTAACTGATTCTGGAGAATCTTCGTCTGAATCACCACCATCAAAGTCAAAAGCCAAAAAGAGAATAGGAGAGGTTAATTTTAAGAATGTAAGCTGGCTTTTTGCAGCTCTCAAGTTTCTGGAACCAAGCACTAACACAACTGTTCAGAAATCAAAGGGCAGAGCTTCCAGACAGTCGAAAGACACACGAGTAACTTCATATTTGAAGGGACATCGACGACACCGATCAAAGGCTCGATATAAGCCTAGGCATCAGGATGGCACTACTCCAAAGGACTCCTCCAAGTCAAGAGCTCGCAAGATTCGAGATTTGTCTGAGTCTTTGGGGCAATTACACCAGGAAACTACTGGAGAAGATACCGAAGACACTCCTGCAAGACTGTCGAAGATCCGAATCAGCAACTACAGCCGTGACCAAGACCCTTCTTCCGTGGCACTTCATCCAAGAGATGATCTTGTACCCGTGTTCAACTTGCTCTGTAATGATAATGATGCGAGCAAAAACCGACCAGTATCCTTCATAAGAAAGTCATCGATTCCTTATCAACAGCACGAAAATGAGTCACATCAATCAAAGAAGAATTCGCTGAATCATGAGACTTTTGACACCAGCCATTCCTCCACATTCTCACCTTCAGATTCCACCACCCATGCAGATAAGGAGCGAAATGCGCGTCTGTCTTCTCGAGACTCACGTTCTCAAAAGAGGCCATCAACTCAATGTGAAAGAGAAGTGGATGACGAAATCACCTGCGAGAGTGATTCCTCTACCCTGGCTCAAGTAGGCATGCATCATAGACAATCTGCGGGCGAGAGCAAGGTTCCACACTTGTCTCGTTCAAAGACATCACCTGCTTTTGTTACATCTAGACCTACCAAGAAGTCCCCTTCTGCTACAAGCCATCGCTACAGTTCGAGGGCAGCTATGGCTGAGGGTGTTGCCAATAAGGGCAGTATGTCTCGTGATTATTACATGCAAGATGGAAGTTCTAGAACCACTCAGTCATCAGATCATTCTCGCTCAGACTGCTCAGAGGACATCCTTCGCCGCTTCGACGCATTGAAAGGCTCCCCTTTGAGTATTGTGAAGGATGGTCCTTCAGAGAGGCGGTACGAAGACTATGAATCGAAGGAGCCAAGTAAGAGTCGGTCTTCCAAAGTACAAAATACCAACCGCTCAGCGCGTGCGGGCCATTCTCACTCGGGTGGAACAAAGGGTGAGAATCATGAAGAGAAGTCAAGACATAAGAATCGCCCAGCAGAAGATGGTTACGGTGAATTCGAGTCACACTTAGAGCATGCCAATAATGGCGGAGACTGGGATACACACGGCTCTGGAGGCTATCAGCAGCCTACTGTTTGTTCTGAAAACTCCAGGCGACCAACCACCAAAGCAGCTGCAACTTCTGGTAACTGGGACAGAGATGATGACATGAAATCTTCTACAAATCTCAGAGCTTCTCAACAAGAAGAAAGCTTGATTAGTGGAGCAGGATCTTCTGTATCGTCAGGATATGCCAGATCTCAAGACCAGGGAAGACCTAAAAGTACCTCACCCTTCAATGCTGCCAACTCATCGTTCCAAGTACCTCCTATCGATCTGAATAAGCACTTGAAGAGCACGAAGAAGTCTAGCAATGTTAGTCCTGCATCTACAAACCAGCGTGTTTTTGAGCAGGCTTGGGGCGTGAAGCCGCCACCTACACATCAATTTACGAAAGCAGAGGCCGCAGATTACTATAAGCAGGATTGGGAGACTGGAGGTGAGGCTTTTGAAAGCAAGTGTCGGCCAAAGACACCTGAACCTGCTTCAAGGTTCCACACATCCGACGCAGCAAAGTACCAACGCGGAGATCGGTCTGCTAAAAAGCCACCCAAGAAGAACGGCAAGGCAAATCACTCAGCTCCACGACCCTACGCACAAGACAACGAGCCATCTCGATCTATAGTCTCAGACGCTTCATCCTGGCCTGCTCTCCCGATGCCGCCTTCTCCTCCTGCGCCACATGTTGCATTCGCAAGTTTGCAGCTCTCTCCCCCAACTCGACGCCACTTCGACCCCAACGCCTACGAGCCCACGCTTTCTAAGCCACCATCCACGGTCTGGGAGTCAAGCGAAGACCAGAATGCTAGCGGCTCAAACCATGGCTCTCGATCGCGTAGCCCCACCAGCGGAAAGAAGACCCTCGCGCGTCCTCGAAGCAGGGCCTCTCGTTCGCAATCTTCTATCTCAAGGGGAGATGAGGCGGCAAACAAGGACGTTGACAAGGTGGGAAACGAGTCAGAGGCTACGATTGATGTCCCGCGGTCACCTGCGTTCTTCCTGAATAATGACCTCGGTCATGAGCACTATGTTTACCAAGGCCGACCGCCACCTCCTAGAAATGGGGGAGGTGGTGGTTGGGCTTAGATTGGTCCTGAAGGTGTGGGTAGCTGTGGAGAGAGAAATGGTGTAAGGACAGTGTTTAACATGTATGGAGTATTTGGTGGTGGCGCTACTGGTGAATTTTCGTCGGAGAGATGTTGTTGTTGATCATAGAACTGACGCCGCTGGGCATTGCCGCGGGGGTACTGGTGTACGAGTAGATAGAGAGATGCAAGTGGTGTGTGACGGGGGAGAGGCGGGTATTGAGAGTTGAGAAGTAAGAAAGCTGTAAGGATAGTGTGTTGGAAATACTCAATATACCAAGTAAACTGTAATGAGTCTCAGCATCGGGAGAGAGAAATGAAGAGGAAGGAGAAAGAACTGAACGTGACACCTTGTGCATGTTGGATCTATCGTTTGGGTTTATCTCTAGAATCGAGAATTGAAGACTTGATACAGTGGATCGGAGAGGAAGGTAGATGCTCGTCGGTATCCCTCGCACCTCTTGAATCTCTTGAAGAAAAAAAAATCACTTCACAAACTTAACATCCATTTATCATATCTCATCTTGATCTTGGGAAATATTGTACAGAACACTCCCTCTCTAGCCCCAAGTACCCATTTCAAAACTCAAGCTAATACAAAACCCACCTCAAGCCCAACCACGAGACTGAAACAAGTAACTCCACCGATATCGAAGCTTCCTTGCTCTTCCTCTGCAAAGCTGATATCCACCAAGGACGCAATTACTTCTACTTGTACGTCTATCATTCACAGCCCATATCTCGAGCTCCTTTCCGTCACCGTCACCCTCTCCGTCATCGTTCTTTTAATCTCCTTTGGCATTACCCCTGGAGGACTGCGTATTATACAGACTCTCATTGACGCTCTTCAGCAAGTCCGGCCGCTCATTGTGAATATAGCCTACGTAGCCACCTGAGACCCTAAGGCCAGTCTTTTCTTGACGCTCTCGTCTCTCTTTCCTTTTTTGTTGCTTGGACGAATGGAACGAGGCTGCAAATCTTGGTTTAAGTCCGGGTACAATTCCTGATGGATAGTGATGCGAGTACTGGCTAGTCATAGCACGTGGACCGGTGGGGATATAGATTTGAGGGGTAGGCGCAGGAGCAGAATTAGGTTGTGGATCCGAACGATGCGGTTGAATTGGTTGTGTCCAACGTGTTTGTGCAACTTGAGTATTTGCTGAGGGATCTATATTGACCGTGCGGCTTCTCAAGTTCAGTTTTCTAGAAAAGGGATACTCGACATCTGCTTCTTTGTGGATCGTGTTGGAGGCAGGAATACCGCTTGCTGCCGCCGTGCGAGTTTCGTGTAGCCTGGTTTCATGGTGAAGACTGTTGATTTCTGCAAGCATTTTTTTCAAGGGGGCGGAATACTGGATGCGAGGGTCGTTAGAGAACTCGAACTGAGAGTTGGTCGGTTGATTCTGTGCTGAGATTGGTGCTGGTTCTGGCCGAGGTGTATATGGTGCGGCCTCTTGTCTCGAACGCTTGGCATTTAAGCGAGGGTATACATACTTCGCCGCATCGAACGGTGCCTCGATATAAGTGGCTTGATATTCATCGGATGGAGATCGCCCTCTCTTTAGCGTACGAAGTATCTGGTCGTTGTTGGGTATACTTGAGAGGGTGCTTGGTTCTGCTTGATTATCTTGCAGATACACTGCTTGACCAGGAGGAGACAAGCTATAGATATCTCGAGAATGCCTCAGAACAGGTGGTGGTACCCCATTAGCTGTTGTAGGTCGAGATTTTGGAAGTGCTAGAATATGTGGATGTTGTTGGAACATTAGGCTGGATTGTATCTTTGGAATTGGTTGAACGGTATCCAGAGGAGGTTGAGAGACATCTAGAAGAGGCTTAATGGCATCTGGACCAGGCTGAATGGCATTTAAAGGAGATTGATATAATGCTTGTGCTGCTTCAGCTGATGTTATCCACTGTAACGGCACGAAATCAAGGTCTAACGAGGCTTCTCTCTTGAATGACACAGTATCATTGAGTTCCTCATTTACACTCTTGCTTGGATGCAACACAACAGCATCAGTTCCTGTGGCTTGTGATTCTCCTTGAAAGAGTGGAGGTGATTTTGCACCTAGAAGTCGAATATTAGCAGCTGCTCTGCGTGCTTTTTTAGACAATTTCTTTCGACCCAGCAGCAGTGACTGTTCTTCACCAACCTCGACCTTGAAGAAACCTTCAGAATTTTCAGTAACAACAAAGCGACGTTTTCGCGCCTTCTTTATCAGATTCTCCAATCTTGCGCCACGGCCAAGCAAAGATGCCTCATCTATTCGAGCTTGCAATTGCTCCACTGGTTCGAGAGGTATGCGCTTCAATGGCTTCCCACCAACATGATCTGTGACCAATGCAGTGACCTTGAGAATCTCCTGCCGTGCAAGAGCGAAGAGCTCCTGGTGATCTGTGACTTCTGGGTATTGTTGTCGCAATCTCCACCAGCAGAGCTGTCTGAGGTCCAAGTGAGTAACAGCATATAACCAAAGTCTATGAATCTGCTCATTCGTGAGATTGATGGGCGGAACGAATCGTTTTCTCTTGACGCTGCTAATCCAAGCGGCGATATTCTCAAACTGGTACTCGATCGTATGCCCGGCGTTGCGTCTTATTAAAACGCTAGGCATTTGTGAGATGTAGGGCGCTATATCTGTGTCGGCATCCACGCTATTAGGCTCGTATTCGATCTCAACAGATAATTGTGCGCGACGATCTTGAAGATTAAGGTCCTCAATTGCTGCGCTGATTCCTGCATCTGCCTCTACATAAACGTCATCGTCGTCATCATAATCATCATTGTAGTCCTCGTGCTCCTTTTTTATCTCGTCCTCCGATTCTGCGGTCAGATCGATTGCATTTCCGGCATTGTCGCCTGGCGCGGTGGTCTTATCCATTTGCGGGGCTCCTTCGCTGAGCTTGCGGAAGAGCATATCCATTATATCTCCTTCGGTGAAAGCCTCCATATTGTCGTGTAGTTCGATTGTCGTGTAGTTCGATGAAGTTGTAACGCAATGTGGACTTCTGACTTGATCCGCGAAATGAATACGGGAGGAGACTTTGGGAAGGGACTTCTAAGCGAGTTGATGGAGGAAGTTGCTGTCACGTGCAGGAAGTGGATGCTTGAAGATAGAAGGTGCAGGTCATAGCAGGCGACGTAGATAGTAAGAGCAGTAGATAAGCTAAGTTACGTTAGATTTAGGAATTGTGTGCTGTGGACGGAACTCGGGAACGGTGTGCGAGGAGTATCAGGATACAAAGCTAATTCGCCCCTTGATTTCGAAATGACATTTACATTAGTCCTGCAGCTCCCGAGAACGTGATCTGATAGCCAGAAAAGAAAGATATGAAGGTTTTGGAGAATTGAAAGTGAAGTATCTTGACTAATATGTACAGGAAATCCTTCATTTCTTGTCCAACATACAGTTTTCTCATTGTCTCCTGGGAGGGCTCAAGATTTCGAAAATTGCGAAAATTGCCTGGTGCACCACATTTGCACGGCAAACAGGCTTTGCTTCACATAACGTAATAGATCTAGATCGGAAAACAAGTTAGCATAAGTCAGCGACTAATTTTGGGGATCTACCTACCCAAAGCATCGAGTAGATGGGTGTTCAAATGTAAGTCGACTGGTACCTAAATGAAGCAACAAGGGAACGACAAGATCGAAAGAGATGAAGATTTGATATAATTATCCTATATTTTAGACAGAGAGAAGCTTTGATTCTTGAAGTTAACATTGAGAGGTGCAGGTACCCTTGAAGGCGCTGAACTAAGGAATAGAAATAAAGTAACGGGCTGCATGAGCAATGAAATTCAAATGTCTAACAAACACAATTATAGAAGAACAATCCCGTTTGCACCACCGACAATCTAGGAAATCCAAGAAGAAGGATGCTCACTACAGCTTACAACAAGGGATTGATTTAATGTTTCTTTCAATTCTATTCTCTGTCTATATACATGCGTTTAGGGTATCGCCAACCCAGACTCTTCTAGCCCAGGATCTAAGTCTATCATCTACAACTTCGCAGCCTGCGCCTCAAACTCCTTGCTAAACGCCCAAGTGGTATATCCCTCTGCCTGCTTCGCATTATAAAACTTTGACCTATCATATGGCGTGAATGGTACGCCCTCCTTAACCCTAAACACCAAATCCGGGTTGGAAATGAAGTACCGTCCAAACACAATCACAATGTTCTGGTTCTTGTACTCCTCGTCCGCAGCTGTCTTCGCCGACTCAGCAGTGAAGCCACCAGCCAGAAGGACAGGGCTCTGGTTATCCCACAGGTCGACGAGGAAGTTGACGCCTTCTGTTTGCTCAACATCTGCGTTGCCTGATATCCGCGACTCGACCAAGTGCACGAAAGCGAGGTTGAGCTTCTTGAGTTCCGTGGCGAGATAGGTGAATTGCGGCTTAGGGTCTGCCATCTTCATGCCTTGGAAGTCGGAGTATGGCGATAGTCTGATACCAGTCTTGTCAGCACCGATGGCTGCAACGACAGCCTTAGAGACTGCAATGGCGAATGCAGCTCTCTTCTCGACGCTTCCTCCCCAGGCATCGGTCCTGTCGTTGGAGACATCTTGTGTGAATTGATCGATCAAGTATCCGTTTGCGCCGTGAATCTCAACACCATCGAACCCAGCTTCCACTGCATTCTTGGCTGCTTGTTCATAGAAGCCAATGTACTCCTTGATCTCAGCGTCCGTCAAGGCAGTCGGCGTAGCACCACCCTCAAATGGAATATTGCTAGCGCTGACAACCTTCGCATCGTCGCCCAGCTCCTTCTTCAGCACCGCAGGTGACGCAGCTCTGCCTAATGCCCACAGCTGCAAGTAGATGAATGACTTCTTTTCGTGCACTGCATCGGTGACTTTCTTCCAGCTGGCGATTTGCTCCTTGTTGTAGATTCCTGGGGCATTATCATAGCCTCCTGCTTGAGGTGCGATGAAGGTGGCCTCAGTAATGAGGACAGTGCCTGGGACTGAGGCACGCTGAGCGTAGTATTCTGCTACCATTGGGAGGGGAACATGGTTGTCGTCTGCGCGGAATCTTGTCAATGGGGCCATTGCAATTCTGTTCTGCAATTCGACCCGGCCGAACTTGAGGGGCTTGAAGAGGTTGGATGCCATTGCTGCGAGTGTAGTTTTCGGTTTGCTTGAATAGTGAAGTAGAGTAGGAAGAGGTAGGCTTGGAGAGATGGTATGTTGTGTATGAGAAAACGATGGAGGGGCAAGAGGGGGTTATATACGAGTACTGCACCTGCACCTACCAGGGTTTCTATTGCCATTTACGGATCATGATGCGACATCAAAGTCGATGGCCGTGTCCGTTCTCATTGTTCAGCATCTCTTTCGGATATGCTGAATAATTCAAGGAGATAAAATCAGAACCTCCCTTAAAATGCTAGCCACTTAAAAGCCAGACATGTTTCGTGGTAGAGGGAAGAGGCGTACAACATTGTCAAGATTTGGGTGAAGAAGTGGTTCAGGATTTGTAATCCAGCCGGGTGGGGTTCAATGCTAAAATGCCGAACGATGATGACGTTATTTTCGAGCTTTTCAGACAGGCGGCCGCCGCTTGAATCTCGGCTAGAAAGCTTATGCCGAGGCTAACATCACTTTAATTGAACCTTCTCTGATTTCTCTCCCTTAACCGAGTCAGGATGAGATTTTGGTCGCCGATTTTGTATTACATGAGACTCGGGAAGATTACTGATTTCTCGGAGCGTTTGAGCTTGAAACCCTGGTGTCACCATATACCAATTACGAATCTACCTCCATTTGTTTTTAGAAAAACACTTCCCTTTCGAGAACCTTCCAATCAAGAAACCAGAAGGTCAACTGTCGACTGTGGAAATGGGTTGATGCGATGCAGCGCTGTCTTGATATCTACACATGGTATACACGCTCTCGGGAGTCAGATGTTGATTCAACATCAGACATCTGCGAGGCTATGATTGAGCCGCTCTAAGGGTGGCGATCCCATACTGAATCAGATATGTCCGCTCAAGCTGTCCACACGAACTGGGCTTTGAGGGAACAGGCCCCCTTTTACTGGCAGAAATATTTGATGTTTTGAAATGTACCTTACGAATCTATAAGCGAGGATCTGTATCGTATGTCCTTCGTTTCTCTTATTTTGAGTCATGCGTTGTCGTTGCGGACCCTGGAGCTTGATTGGCGTGTGCTGGTGAATAGGAGCTTTCAAGGATATAGGTGGTGTGTTCTAATTGCAACGCAGCTCGTGTTCGGACCTTAAGCTCTCTCTGCTCGATGCATTTTTTTATTGGATGGCCATCGTTGTAAGCAAGAAATCTTTTCATTAGCCTTGCCTTGATGTTCTGAGCAGCTGCTCTAGACCTAAATCACCACACGGAATCCACCTGATTATTGCAAAGAGGCTATGGTAAAGTATTGTCAAATAGAAGGGATAAATCGACTTGTATGCCTTGTGACGACAGCTGTTCTGAAGTGGTTAGGGGTAGTACCATTGTGGTGATATTATAAACCCAAAATATATCGAAAGGATGATGTTATATTCCAATGCTTTGCAGTATTTGGTGTACACTGCGTATATACTTTCATCACAATCGCCAAAAACGATCTTGATTCCTGTTTGGAGGCTTATTCGCCATTCCAGCTCCCAAAACATTGCTACTAAACCTACCTCACATTACCTACCTATGAAGCACACGATAGCTCAATCATTAATTGCATAGCGTCATTGTGCTGAACGCTCAGTACCTAATAGTTTCACTGGCCATAACTTTTCATATGATATCGAACAATATCATCTTTTCGAATTCGAGATCAAGGTAGAATCTACGCATGGGATAACACCCGAATTTAAGAGCTTGCACGAGAATTGGGGGACATGTAGCTTCTTCTAATGAGTCAGCGACACATTGCTGCATATTGTGTGAAGAAAAACCTCTAGTCAGAACGCGTATCGCTACGGATCCCGTGGAACTAGGAAGCTTAGCGAGAACAAAGTATGCGACATTGAGGGTCAAGACAAGTAGCAGCTTCACTTTGGTAATTTGATGAGATTACATACTCGTATAGTGATTTAAGCCATTATTTTGAATTGGATACATACTTAAAATTTCAAGAAATTGGCTTCAAGTGTTGGTGAATCTTGAGCAGCAGGTCAATGTTTGAACACTTTGTGAGTTCCTGTTTGAATTGAAGCGAGAACATGATGATGCTTTTTGTGGAGATGTTCTATTCAAAGAACATTTGAAACCAGTAATCAAATGCTAAAATAACTAAGTTTCTGGAATTATACGTGAAGTAGAGAGAGACAGAGAGTTGATGTTAAAATATTCTGCGGCCCATAACTCAGTATATCATGTGACCTGGAGAACTAGACAGATAACGTCTTAGCGTTTGTGAGCTCAACCAATGTGTGGCTCCCAAATAGTCTTTGCCGAGACTCCTTACATAACCTGGAGCCGTCAGCCTCAGCCCCGATCAACCTCGTATTTTTGCACTCACTTCATCTCAATCTCATTCCATTTCAACGTCTCATCTTGATACTTTCCTTTCTTTTGCTTTCTGTGTTTCTTTCTCAATAAACGAACATATCTCCTTTGATACTTCCTTTGAGCCTCAACGCGCTGGCTTTTGAATGCCATTCCCCTGGTTGATATGGACCTTCTCCGGTTACCCCTGATTATCTTACACAACTCCACAGCACCAAAATGGCACTTATTTCCCGCTCGTTCCGCCGGAGATTCCTCCGCCCGCGGATTATTATACTCACCTTCGCACTCATCCTGTTCATAGACGCCTATATGCTCCTCTCTCATCGACCATCACCCATCCGAACTAGTACTCTCACGCCCCACCTCGCTTCACAGAAGATATACATCGCTTCAATAAACCGAAATTCAGAGTATATGCTACGTCTCTACTGGTCAGCCGCTCTCCTCAAATTAGTTACCGAGCTGGGACCCCAAAATGTCTTCGTGTCGATCTTTGAATCGGGATCACAAGAGGACACTAAGGGTGCATTGAAAGAGTTAGAGGAAGAGTTGAAGAAACTGGGTGTTGAAAATCGCATTCTACTTGGGATGACGACCGAGGAGCAGTTTAAGGAATTAGCAAATGTGCCTGGTCCAGATGAAGATAGGACAGGATGGATTTTCACAGGAAGAAATGTGACAGGGTGGGAAGTCAGGCGCATTCCGTATCTAGCGAAGCTAAGGAACAAAGTTATGGAGCCGCTTCTTGAGATGGAGCATAGGAGGAAGTTTGATAAGGTGTTGTGGATTAATGATATCGTTTTTACTGTAAGCTTCTTCTGTCTCTGATTGCGACGCATCCTGACCACGGCCCATAGACTGAGGATGTCACCACACTGCTGTCGACTCGAGACGGTGATTATACAGCAGCATGCGCATTGGACTTCTCCAAAAGTGCAGAAACATAGTTTGTTGCTCATTTACCACTTTCAGCGCCATTACTAACACCATTTAGCTACGACACTTTCGCCCTCCGCGACTCCTCAGGATTCAAAACATCCACCCTAACCTACCCCTATTTCCACTCCGCCTCGTCCCGCCACGCTCTCGCAAATCTCCAGCCCATTCCCGTATCTACCTGCTGGAACGGTTTGATCTCCATGTCCGCCTCCTCCTTCTACCCCACCCCCGCCTCCTCATTCAACGCCCTCGCTCGCCCTGGCCTCAAATTCCGCGGCATCCCCGACTCGCTCGCCAAATTACACCTCGAGGGCAGCGAATGCTGCCTCATCCACTCTGATGTGCGGAACGCCCTTAAGCCTTCCGAGCACAGAGGTGTCTGGCTCAACCCTAACGTGCGCGTCGCGTTTAACGCGACGACATACAGCAAGGTAAACGGCGGCGCGCTCGTCAAATCCTCTGCGTTCGATGTCGTGGATCAGGGACCAGAGTTGGGAAAGGGTGTGTGGCCGCCAAACGGAGAGATTTGGAGGGGTGTGTGGGCGAATCGCTATGCGAGGTGGACGGGGTGGGTGCGAAGTTGGAGTGAGGAGAAGGTAGTTAGGAGGAGAGTGGAGAGGTGGATTGAGACGGGGAAGAACCTAAAGCCTGTGGAGGAGAGATGGGAGGTGGGCATGGAATGTTTGGTGAATGAGATGCAGGTTCTGTATGAAAATGGGTGGCAGCACGTTTGATTTGCTGGTTAGTAATTAAAAAAAAGCATAAGTTCTATAGATTAAAACTTATTATGCCACAAACCAAGCCACTGCTAGACCTAGAAATCTGCACCGGTTGTCTCGAGTAGGCCCTCGGTCTCAATAGTCTTTTCAATATCCAGCTCCGGCATCACTAAACCTACGTATCTCTTTCGCTCGCTATGACCCTCGAAGCTAGATCATCGCATAGCAATACTCAAAGCTTGAGGTATTCCGCTATCTCTCTAGCCATCTTGATATTCAGGTAAGAGGGCTATAAGTCCAGTCCATTATCAATTAATTCCGCGATTGGGTAGGGACTTAAGGCAATGTTTTGTTGCATATCGCGTGCTGTTCTCCTTCGATGTGTCGTTCTGTGCACACTTCCGATTGGTCACGGGTAGGATGGAGAGTGCTTAGGTGATTCAATGGTTTGTTGCAAAACTACGTTCTGGGTGGTATCATGCCAGGTTGTTTAAGACTGCAAAAATTAAAGTACTAAACAATTGAATAGAATTGAGAACAGATATATAGAAAGTAATTACTGTGTATCCATGCCTTACTCTTTCCATGGAATACCACATGTACATCACTGCGAGTAAGCGAACGAGCCCAAACCCACCACCCAAATCCCTATCTCTACCTAGAAATTAATAGCCGTACTCCTCTCCGCCTCCCTCCTCAAAATCTCCCACGCCTCTTCCACAGGAACCTTCCCTACCCCTTTCTCCTCACCAGCACCAACCCACAAGCGCCACTGCTCCTCAATCTGCCACCCAATCACACCCGTGCCATCCACAACCTCCCAGCCCTTCTCCCGCGCCAACTTCAGCGTCCGCGTATTCCGCGGCTTGAAGCACATATCCAACAACACTCCCTTGTCCCCCTCTTCACCACGAGACAAAACCGCACTCAAGATCTCCCAACACAGCTTCTCCTCTGCACTCACAGGCTCGAAATCAGGCACCGTGCCAACGATATACTGCGGCGTCCGTATCTCCGGTCCTGGCAACGCAGTGAGGTGCGTGAGTTTCGGCCTCTTGCGCATAGAATCTGGGACTGCGGTCGTGGTTTCGTACGCGGTTGTTGAGTCGATGAGGGCCTCGACTTCGGAGGCGTCTCGATTGATGATATAGATCTCCTCACAACCGAGGGAGATGAAAAGCGCGTAGACAGCTGCTCTGGAGGCGCCGCCTGCGCCGATGATCATCCCCACTTTAGCCTCCCCCTTCACTTCAGAAGAAGGAGTAGCAGTCTTCCGCCTCGCCTCCAGCGCCTTCTCGCCCTGAACCAAACATCCCTTCACACCTCTCCAATCAGTATTACTGCCCTTCAACCTTGCCTCCGGCGTCAAGAAAACATTATTACACGCACCCAGCAGCGTGACCAATGGATCCACTTCGTCTAACAAGGGGATGATGGCCGTCTTGTAAGGCATGGTCACGACGCCGCCGAGGAAATCGGGGGCGCGAAAGAGCGACATGGCGGTGGAGAGGGTGGGACATTCGGCGTTGGTGAATGAGGGTGAGGGGGTGAGCGTGGGGAAGAGCGTGCGCGCGATGTGCATGTGCATTGGGGGTGCAATGGAGTGCGTCACGTGTATTCCGGCGAGATAGAGCTTTGTTCGGGGGTGGGTGGTTGAGAGGGAGGTGGGTGTTAGGGTAGTGAGTGGTGTTTCTGTGGCGGTTGTTGTAGTTGAAGCCATGGTGATTAAGTTGGAGTTTCCCTGACTGAGAACGGATATGTAGGTAATGTGTGAGATGATGAAGAATATCCAGAATGAGGATGAGGACAAGACGAGATATAGTGAGGACTTGTCTTGATATGAGAGCTTGAGTTGCGGTTTTGTGTTAGGATGTAGCTGTGAAGTGACTGGCTGGAACGTTCGTTCCTTCGCTTAGCTCCGGGAAAGTGCTTTCCCAGAACGATCCCCATACCCCTCACTGTAAGACTTACAAGTGTCTGGCCAAACCAAACACTTGCAATCTGTAGGTTTTGATGCCAACCAACGGTAATCCGGCTAACGAGTATTCTTACAGGCTAAGTTTAGTCGTTTGAGATACAACCACTGATCACATGCAATGAACACTTGATTACATAGGTAAAGTTGAAGGTTAAGCAGCTGTAATTCTATACGACACTTCTCAATCGTGACTACTACAGTTTCCCCGGATTCTTAATCTCAGCCTCCTTCTTCGCATCAGCTTTCTCCAACTCGCTAGTCATAAACGCCTTCGGCGCAGGCATTCCCAACCACAGTTCACTCTGGTCAAAAGCCTGCTCCAGCAAGACCTCAATACCCATAATCCTAATCCATCCCTCATGCCTTTTTGCGACCTTCAAAAGCGGTGTCTGGCGCGGCTTGTAAGCCATTTCCACACAAATGCCTTGCTCGCGCATAAAAAGTGCGTCCGGGAAATAATCTGTGCCGGTTTGGTCTGCTGGGATCGTGCCGATGATAATATCTGGTCTTTCATTGACTTCGGCAAGGGTTGAGAACACGGTGATGTGGAACAGAAGTGCGTAATCTGCTGCAATTTTCTCGGCTTTTGAGCGTGTTCGGTTCACCATCATGATCTTCTTGATTCCAAGGTGATGAAGAGCATACAAAGCCGCTCTTGATGCACCGCCTGCTCCGATTACGAGACCAGTTGTTGCACGACCTATAATTCCAGTGCCTTTAGATTTGAGGCAGACGACAAGACCGCTCCAGTCTGTGTTGTACCCTGTGATCTGCCGCTCGCTGGAACCGAGTGCCGGTGGTGATGGGACGAGAGTATTCACAGCTCCAATTTGCTGTGCATGCGAGGACACTGACGTACACAATTTGGAGATCAACAATTTGTGTGGCATTGTAACGCTCGCTCCACCGAAATCTGGAGATGAAATGATCTTTGCCAGCTCATCAACTGTCTCCGTCTCTAGGATTTCATAGGTGTGAGGCAGAGAATGATGCTTGAACGCAGCGCTATGAATAGTTGGCGACATGCTAAATGATATCCCTTGACCAAAGATATAGAACTTCTTGGCCTGAGGTGTAGCCATCGTGAATTTGGTCTGCAAATGTGGGGGTACAAAAGGTCTAATTCTGAGTGATTGATGTCCAAATTCGGAGAGATGATATTCAAATACAAATCGATGTGCACTACCTCTAAGCTAAGCAAGTTCTTCGTCCTCCCAAATAATGCCACGAGTGTTGTATTCCTGTACTGCATTTCCACGTCTAAGGAAACGAGGCGAGTCTCTCGGCAGAAGACATTCCCATAAAAGTGGGTCTCGCGGATGCCCCATCCGAGCTGGTTGTTGGTGTGTCCCAAATGCTGCACGATGCAACGGATTGAGCATACCCGTGATCAGGAACTAGAGACCATAACTTGAGCTCTCTGATCCGATTTTGCCTCAAATACGACTGTCGCAACCTCCATTTGGTGCAAGAAATATGTCTGACCTACACTCTCTGCCAGTTGGCTCCAGGCCAGGTAATGCCATTCGTAACAATGGTCCCGATGATCTTGCATTTGAACGATTCAAGCTTCGTGAACTTGCTGAAGGATGGCCTTGCTACCGGTAGGGGTTCCGAAATTCAAAATTAAAACTGATTGGCTAAAATATAAAAAGCGATGCATGCGAGTGGGAGAATCTGGAGTCCATCTTCCATCCAACTGCGCATATTTACACCACATGGACTGGTCGAACCCACTATCTCGACTTCATCAAAGGCTCTCAAGCTGGCATGGATAAGGGGGCGTTTATCATGCACCGCTGCCATGGTGTAACTACTGATATTGCACCCGATGGACTGCGAGCCGTGACGAAGATGAAAGCTACTATTACACAGCGATTCAACCTTCAAGGATGCGAGGTAGATGCTGAATCAGACTGCCGATTTTGTTTCTTCTGGCAGAAAGAGTCGGAGGGGGAGTTGAAAGGCGAGTGGCGAGCTCGTTTTGTGCGGCATTGGTACGAGAAGGATAAACTGATTTGTGTGGATCCGAGAAGAATTCCTCAGCTGGATGATGCGAAGCTGGAGGAATTTCCGACGGGATATAAGTATCTTGCATACTGCCAAGAAGAGACGATGGGCGTGAAGGTCATGTTAGACATGCCAGGACATCGCCGTGAACCCGATACAGCGAGTGGTAAGAAGCATGACTTGCTGTATTGGCAGTGTAAAAATTGGGTAGAAGGTGAAGAGGTTGATATATAGAAATACGATTGACAATGAAACATGTATAAAAACTCTTGAACGGAACATTTGAGATGTCACTGACTTGCGTCAGCTCGGAGTAATCATGGTTCGAAGAGATAGAGTATTTGATTTCATCCTTCTTCTGATGGTCCAAACCATTGGGACCACTCATCCGGCGTATGTGTTCCAACATGATGGTTTTCGAGTAACTGCCCTTCGCAAGACTGTGCGACATTTTGCAAGCCATTTGGATCTTGAAGAAATCCAAGATTTCGGTAAGTTTCGTCTTGGTCACAAGCACTAGAAATGTTAGCAATAGCAATCAATATAAGCTCTCAACGTACAATTGATCCAGGTTTGATAGTTCGAAGAAGTAATCTTCAGTAAAACCTGTATCTTGAAGCATAAAGTCAAGAGGGAGATCAGGCTTAGATAATATCTCTGATGTCGGCCAGTCACTCGTCAGCAGGCCAATGTCCACTTCAGCACTTGGCGCGTGCTCTATATGAGCTGCGCTAGAGCTTAATGCTGAAAGCAGAGACTCGTTCGGAGTGATTTCAGCAGTGCTTGCATGATACTGCAGTTGGCTGCTATCGTTGATGTGAAGAGGAGCATCCGTTGAGATGTACGTGGCTTGAAATGATGCATCAATCGTTTCATTCATGATAGGTAAACGAGGGCCTGAAGTAAGAGCACTTAGATTGGTGGTGAAGGTATGATTTGTTAAATCAATTCCTCTATCGTTTTCGAGGTTCGTGATTCGATGTTGTGTGCCAGAAAAAGAATCTACACCAGCATTGCATATGATGCCCGTGCCAGAGAAAGCCTGGCTTGAACTTATGCATTCAGAAGCGCTCATTTGTTCTTTTTGGCTAATACCACCCCTTTCAAGGCTGATCATGAGAGAAAATAATGGTTGGCGAAGAAGGCATCTGGGCTGTTTATCCTCAACGACCTGACAGAGTGCTCTCGCCTCTGCCAATATTTCGTTCATACCATCTCCTTGATCTCGTCGAATTAGCAGCGCACTGAGCAAGAAAGTAAGGTGTAGATTAAGTATGTGAGGCGACAAAAAGATACTCGTGGAATATTCATTGACACCAGTATCAACCGAACAGTATTTTGGTAGTGAGAGCCTCCAATTATCAAGTTTCGCAAGTGGTAGCGAGGATCGATTATGGGAAAAGTCGTTAAGGATACCAATCATGTGTACAAGGTGATTGAAAATACTGACGGACCGACAGGGAGTAGGCTGATATTCCGGCAGAACTTCCTCAAGGTTAAGATGGCCCCATTCTTCTAATCCATTCACAGCAAGGAATCCCACTTGAATCAAATCTTCTTTACGGAATCGTGGCGCTCTTTTAAGACAGGTGGCAAGTATGGTATCAAGGTAGAAGCAACCCATGAATAAACGCCTATTTCTGTCTTGAAATGTCTTGAAAGTCGGACTTGACGTATCGATCATTCCCAAGTGAATGGCTCCACTGATTGCTTGGTTGGCGAGTAACCAAGCAACATTGACTTCTCCCATTCCAATTCGAATGACTGCCAGCAATAAAAGTGCTTGTACATGACCAATTTGGACGTCAGACCCAGCGGTAGCAACAAGGCTGCTTGCTCTTTCATACAAAGAACTGGCTTTGGGCGTTTGCTCCCAGTAAGTCAGTTTTTTGGTCTGGCTGGCACATGTCGTGTTCTGATGCTCGCTGTAAGCGAGGACTGCCCATAGGATAGCACGTTCGCCTGGTCTCAGTGAGTCCTCAGTGAGCTCAAAGGTCTGGTAGTAGGAAGCGAGTAATTCGTCCTTGGAGAGAATCGGTAACCAAGAATTGGTGTAGGTGAAGTAATTCGCTAGGAGCTTTTCACCTTCTTCCCGTGGTGGTAGTAACAGCTTTAATACATGCCCACCGACAGCGTGAGCATCCATTTTCAGCCTTTTGGCCTCTTGTCCTTTACCATCTCCAGCATCCAGAACAGGAAGCAAAGCCTCAAATGATTTGCAAAGTTTGCTGCTCCGCCACTTTTCAGCCATAGTCTCTCCTGTGACACCGGCCTCTCCTATCCATTTCTTTACCAGTTTCTGCTTTGCAGTGTCATCTCTCAGAGCATCGTCAAAAAGGCTACTGGCATCTTCCACTCCATTACAATCAGATTGTAGTAGCCCAAGTAGAGTTTCCAAGCCACGAACATATCCTTCAGGTAGTCCGCGTTTCTTGACTGCGTCCTCAAATAGACATTTTCGTCCCAGAGATATGCATGTAGAGCAAGAAGGGCGAAGTCCATCGCATTTGAGTTTCTTCTTCCTGCACTGGTCGCAAGCTAAAGAGACTCTCTTACGAATCCAGTCACTACCTCGCTTCCTCTTGGACCTTTCACCTGCTTCGATGGATTGTTCCATAGCCATATTGTTTTGCACCCCAGTGTTTCTGGATCATTCTTTAAGGCTATGAATGCCGCATGTATGCTGTATCATGGACTTTGCTATTCTTCATCCAGGTGGAGGGAGTCCAAGTCCAGCTGGTTTCGGCGTCCACAGCATTTGTTTGGTACTGCTGGGATAGCACATTGCAGCCCAACAGAGGACTGAAGCAGAGATGGAAGAGGGAGATCGGTCTGATTTGCACACAGACATTGTAGATCAACCGTCGATACCGGTAAGTATTACTAGTCGGTGGTTGGTTGAGGATTGGGAAGTTCTGTGGGACATCTGGGAAGAAGTGGCAGAAGCGGACGAAATGGACGAAATGGGCGGAAATGGATCCAACCCCGGAAAAGAAAACAGCCGCCCCGCATGAAATCTGGGGATCTGGACCTCATCCATCCCACCCCAATCCACCCCAATCCACCCCAATCCACCTGGCACATTCAGCCAGTCACTCGTCGATCCTCTCTCAAGCACAACATTCGCTGTCAACACGGTCAAGTATGGTTTTCCTTTCTCTTTCCTTCTCCCTTTCTCTTGTTTCTTCTGCTGGATGCTTTTTGCGGTCTTCCCCTCCTATCCACAACTTGGCACACCCGAGGTCCATCCTTCTCAGCCGCCCCTCAATGTCTGCAGAGCTCGTTCGTCCTTGAGGAGGCTTTTGAAGTCTGACTCTCACACCGCATTCTCCAATACACTCTTCAAGTAAAGGCAGTCCCCAAAATGGACATCAGAACTTCTGCTCAGCGCTCTATCTCGAGGCCGGGGTCAAGCCAAGCCGTTTCCATCTCGAATAGAGGATCTCCAAACACACTAGAGCCGAGGTCAATCCCCAGAGCCTCTTCCGTTGAAACTTCTCGAAAATTCGCGCCGAATGCCTCTATTGTGTTGGTTGGTATTCGAGGGTGTGGAAAGACATCGCTGGGATACATAGCTGCAAGAGCACTAGGACGGCGACTGGTCGAGGCAGATGACGAGTTCGAGAAGAGGACCGGCTTATCGCGTGCCCAATTCCTCAAAGCCAATGGACAAAATGCAGAGGAATATCGGCGACAGGAAAGACTCGTGATGGAGTCGATGTTGGGAAATAACGACAAAGATGCCGTCTTGGTCTGTGGAGTGGGAAGCATAGAATCGCATGGACAAATGCTGTTGAGGAAATTCGCGGTCAATCATCCGGTTATCCATGTCATCCGAGAGACCGAATATATTCGGGAATGGCTTCGAATACCCAGAGAAGCAAGTCTTATCCATCGCTTGGAGCAAAGCGATCGCAAACATCGTTTCTGCTCAAATTTTGAGTTCTTCAATCTCTTTGACGGTGGATCTGAACCTGGTATACTTGATGGGCGAGTGTCTCGAGATGAAGTTTTAGGATCAGGCCAACGATCGCCAACATATACAGGCACACTCCAGCGAACCCAGCAAGACTTCATCAGATTCATCAATCTTATCATGGGATTTCCGGATCGTTCTCTCCAAGTGCTTGCATCCAAAGTATCAGCAGGCTCGTCTTCAAGCGCTGACCGTGTGCATACCTATGCCCTCTCTGTGAAATTCTCCCAATTAGAAAGTCCAAATATCGATGCAACAGAGCTAGAATGTGGGGCTGATGCAGTAGAGCTTGAGATTGATGCTTCTGATATTGTAGGACAATCTCTTGCCGCAGACTCTCCATGGATTACACGACTGAGTAAACAATTCTCTGTGATTCGACGCAAGATTGCTGCACCTATCATCTTTCACGTCGAGCCTCCGAGTCGGGATCAAGGATTATCAAAAGAGGATTACACAGAGCTCCTGTATCTTGGGTTTCGGATGGGTGCAGAATTTGTCACAATGGATCTCGATATTGAAGAGATCTATGCAAGACAGTTATTCCATTCGAGAGGGTCATGCGCAATTATTGGAAACTCTCTGGACTCCAACAATAGCCAAAGTGGGTGGGAAAATCCAGGCAGAGTAGAGATATACCAGAAAGCCACTCGGTTGCAGTGCGACGTTGTACGGATCCGTCAGTTTGCTCGCTCGGACGAAGATAACATCGCGTTGAGGCGATTCAATGCAAATTTGTCGCCCCAAAAAGGCCAACCTCCCATGATTGCATATAATCTTGGTCGATTAGGTCGCACTTCGATGTGTTCGAACACTATCCTAACCTCTGTTACACATAATGTGCTGCGTGGTCGTACTTTTGCTAAAGATCACGCTCTGTTAACACTACAAGAAATTTCCAGGATGACATTCGATTTAGGACGTCTAGATCCACAATACTTCTGCATTTTTGGTGCCAGTGTACTCTATTCTCTCTCCCCAGCAATGCATAATGCAGGGTACAAAGCTTGCGGGTTGCCTCATGAATATCGGATTCGTCAGTCGTCCAACATACACGATCTCGATGATTTACAGAACGATCCATCGTTTGGAGGAGCTGCTATCACATTGCCATTCAAGATCGATGTTCTTAAACACGTAAATACAATGAGTCCAGAAGCAAAGGCTATCGGTGCTGCCAATACCATTATCCCTATCCGAGGATCCGTGGACTCGAAGAAAGATGGAGCTGGCTGGCATGCCGAAAACACAGATTGGATTGGCATCACGACTTGCATCCAGCAGAATCTTTCTCCAGCAAACATTATCCGACCTTGGACGTCAGGATTGGTTCTTGGAGCAGGTGGAATGGCAAGAGCAGCTGTTTATGCTTTGATACGTCTAGATGTTCCGAACATTTTTATCTGCAACAGAACAGTTGAAAGCGCGGAAAAACTAGCCTCGCATTTCACAGCTGTGGCAGCAAGTTACAGGAGTACGCAACGCTCGCCTAATGCTAGAAATGTCAACCATAGGATTATGGTCATCAAATCTATGCAGGATCCTTGGCCAAGGGAGTTCCACCAACCCACAATAATCGTTTCCTGTGTTCCAGCTCATAGTGTTGGTGGTTCTCCAGCAGCAAATATGACCCTGCCCATTCCTTGGTTACAGAGCCCTAATGGAGGCGTAATCATTGAGGTGAGAAGGTCCACCCTGATCTTTTGCTGATCACTAAATTTATATCTAGCTTGCCTACAAACCCCTTGTGACCCCTTTACTGGCGCAGATAGAACAACTAAGAGAGGTCGGACGCCCTTGGATTCCTGTTAATGGTTTGAAAATTCTGCCGGAGCAAGGAATTGCACAGTTTGAGCTCATGACTGGCCGCACCGCCCCACGACGTATTATGCGAGATGTTATCCGTCGAACGCTGAAGGCAGAATCGGCATCGTAAGAGGGCTGTTCATGAAATAGTGTGCCATGTTAATTCTGGATATCCGAAGAATGAATTAACAAACTCGCACTTGCTAGCCAATGAGGCTATGGTTTTGCCTATGCCATCAAGCCTCAAATCCATACCCAGAGCTTTTTAGTAATCCGTTCAAGCTCAATGAAGACGTTGCCGCCGTTCATGTTCCTCGCAGACTATCCAGGGCAATACTAAGCGCACTGAAACTATCGCCTACAAAAGGATCGTCTGGCTACATCTGAGGGACAACAATCTTTCACTGCCTTGCTACTTATGTTTACGATATGAACTTGATCTTGGATGAACACTGGAGCAATGCAGCCAACCCACAATAGAGGCTAGTATTGCTTAGAAGCGCCGAAGAAGCTTTTAGTCCACCTTTGTATCGCTTCTTAGCCTGGAACCCGAAAGTTCGGTACACACATGTGTCTTTTGACTTAGTTCGAGCTAGGGATGGATGTCGATGTTGAACCACACGTCTTCTGCGTCACTAATTTTATCTGCGCACAAATTCATCTTCTTTCGCCATCTATTTTCAATGCAATATACTCGCTATCCTTACATCTACAATCATGGGAACTCGCCAGCCGGGCCAAAAATCTATGTCCCTGCGACAAACACCCGCCGTCATGGATCAGGAGACCGACCTTTCCGGTCTCATGCCCCACTCTATTCCACAACGCACTTTTTCAAACTTCACGGACATGTCTTTGTCTTCATACAGGTCATCATCGGAACCATAGTGATCTGGAGAGAGACATTTTATTCTGAATGGGAGGCTGTTGTCCTCTACTGTTTGTTGCTTGGGTTAATCCAGCTGGCGATGCTGCTAATTATGCATGATGAGCAGTATGGTTCGCAGGCCAAGAGAATGACACGACTTGAAATGAAATTGCAAAACCACAGACGAAAAGTCGATGCCAACTTGAATAACCTATGCTATAACAAGCGGGAAATTGAGGATGATGTCTGTTCTAAGGATACTAGGATTATGACTACGGCAAATGTCATGAAGGACCAAAGCGAAGGAGAGGATTGGGTGATGGTTTCATCCACAACTCCCGAAATCCAACTCGATCCGGGCATCTCTCATCCTGCACATCTACCATCAGAGTCAACTTCAAAGCCGACAACCATAAAAGCCTCAAGCGTAGTCTTGGGCGAAGCTTTGGAACCCCTTCTCCTCGACGCACTTCTTCCTTCAGAATTACACGATCAAAGTTTTTCCATCAGATTCGCCCTCTATGCAGTCACAGCTTTCACAATATTCCATGGATTCCTGCTCTTTTTCACCCTATTCGAGATTTACAGGGCAAATTCTGAGGGCAAAGAGGGAGATATACCCGTCATTGTCAGGGAGATGTGGGAACTTAGCATATTTTTTAGCACACAAGTTGTCCTCTACGTCGTTTGTGCGTGGTTCTATCTTCGGAAACGGAAGCTGAGGAGGGAGAGGAAGCGGTAATTGAAACTCTGTTAGGGAGTCACTTAAGGGATTTGCTGAGCTGGAGCCTACTTTAAATACAGACGAGAAATGGGCTCGAGTTTGGTGGGCACGATGTGCCCACGAAAGACATTGTTGCGGATCGTGATGCTCTTGCCTGAGATCACTTGCGAGATGGACACTTGTATATCTTTATAACAGATTGGAGAAGTTTTATTATCTCTATAGTTATCAGCCAGGCATTACTTTGTGCGTACTGTACATTAGTAGTCTTGCCAATCGCATAGACGAAAAACAATAAGGGCTCTTTTCGTCAATTTCAATAGCTATTTCCAACATTTGGTTCTACGTCACCGTGCGTAACTTGTTTTTCAACTCTCAGTTAACCTGACCCGAATTTTCTCTTTTCTCCATTTTCCCACTTCTTTTTCTTTCTGCAAAGGGGGTAGACGAGCAGACTCGCCCAATAATTACGTCCACAGCATATGCTTTTTCTAGCCAATACATACCATCGGTCGTGGTGATGTTTGCAGCTAAGCTATTGTCTCAGTTAGGTTCAGTGACACGAGGTCATCTAGGCATGTTGGCTGCGCGGTGCAGTGCAGTGCCGTGCGGTAGGAGGTGAGACACGATCGATGCTTACATCTATCCTTTTGGGTAACCGTACTTCAACGTCGGTCAACCTTATAGTCCCTTACAACGCCTCCTCTCCCTAAAGATAACCTCAGAAGAGTTTTGCTCTTCACAGCCTCACGACCACTCTGTGGGCGGAAACATACTGAGCCCCATGATGGACGACCCAAATTGTTCCATATGCTGGTTGGGCATCTCGCAGCCATTCGCGAACCCATCCATACCATCCATAACCATGGTTCCTGGCGTCGACTCCGTCGCCGAGAAGAGGTTGTCGTACTGGTGCTGGTACGCAGCCCCTTCTGGTAAGGCCATGGGTTCCGTCGTCATTAAATCACCTGATGCCGAAATCGGGTCCGTCATGCCTTGCCCCAGGAAGTCAACATCCCCAATTGCGTATAAGTCCTGCACTAATCGCTCAATGTAAGGCGGATCAGCAACAGTACTTTGACCCTCAACCTCGCGACATCTCCACGCCTCAAGAACGGATTTCGCCAGCACACGATGCGCATTGCTCGATAAGTCATACAAGCCCTCTTGGATCCCGTACATATCCTCAATATGCTTCCACGCCGCATCGACCAGAGGAGTCGGCTTCGTCCGCTTCCGGAGCTGTCGGGCAACATACAGCGTCGACTCAAAATAGACGCGGAAGTCGAGCCGTGAGAACCACGCAAAGCCCGTATCCGCCGAGACGGCCGTGATCTTGTTCTGTATCTCAACCTCGCCAACAGCAGTACGGAATATACTATCAGTCGAGCATTCGCCGGCGCCGGCGCCGGCGTTGATTGGGCCGGCACGGCCGGGCAGGAAGCAGTAGGAGCTAGGTGACGGCTCGCTCGTATCGCCGACCGGGGTATCCGGGGGCCGAAAGGTGTCGGTAAGGTGCTTGAGAAGACAATCAATAACCACGGCGGCCATGCGGTGTGCGGGACTGCTGGTAGGGTTGCATTGCTTGTCCCGGATATGCTTCATGTCTCGTTCGAGTTCGTCGAGGAGGGTGCTGTAGTAGCTGATGTGTTGCTGGTCGGCCGAGGGCTTGTGGGTTTTTTCGTTGGCGCTGTTAGTCTGGTCACAGCTGTTCATGTTGCCGCTGTGGCTCGTGACCTCGGACGCTTTTGTTGCTAGAGGGTCGACGGTCATACCCATCTCTAGACCTGGTGTGCGGGTCATAAACCGTGCCATTTTGTACACTATGATGCAGAGGACCATCTCGGTGGGGCCATCTCGATCTGAGAACGGCTTTGTGGCGGCGGGGTATATGTCTGCGTCGTTGAGGTTCCGTGGTCCGGGTGTGTGGGAGTCGCGAGGGAGCAGTGAGTGCCCTAGGCCGGCGCCTAGCGCAAAATGGGCATCTTGCAGCACAAGCTGCCACCAGAGTCGTCGCCGCATCTCAGTCTCGAACGGGCTCAGACCTAGACGCTCGCCGTCTTGGTGTAGTCCCATCCGTTGCCCGATACGCAAAGCTACACCGCTGAGAATCCAGGATGCTGAACGTTGACTCCGTGGTCGGTTGTAGAGAGACATCTGGGTGAGGTCAGAGAGGTTGTCGAGATACACACGGCAAGGGATGTCGGGATACCTACAGTATACACGGCTAGAGTTTGAATAATGACCAAGTCGTTCTTGCAAAGAAAGTCCTGATTTCTCAATGTTCGTGTAGTGCCGGACGAAAAACGAGTGAACGCCTGGTCCCGAGGCATGCCCAGGTACTCCTGCGTCTCCTTCTCACTCATAGCAATGATAGCCATGAGAAAGATAGCAAACAGCAGGCCTTGGATATTCTGTGGTATGTTCTCTATACCAACGCATGCCTCGACAAGATATGGCTGAAGAGAGGGAACGTGGATAACCTTGCTGAGGGGATTCACACGCTCGATATAAATCTGCCACAACCGAAAGACGTGGGCACTAGTGGGCCAGAGGTGAGCCGTCGCATAGGACGCCGTCATTTCATCATTGCCAAGCAGGCCCATGTCAGTGTCAAGATCCTCAGCTGTAGAGGGTAGAGTGTTGGTAGTAACGGTGCTGTAGCTATGACTTGTGCCTTCTGATGCAACTCCAAGAATCGTGCTGTCATTGTCGAGAATTTCGCGCATTGCGCGTACCTAGTATGGATAGTGTCAGAACTTGAATATTGTATCTTTTTCGTCACCAAATGTTTGGTTTAGAAGGCCGTCGGCGATAAAAAACACAACGCAGCTCGGCTCACCTCTTCATGTACTGACTGTAGATAGCCGTCTTCCATGAAGGAAACCGTGCCATCGGCATACTCTACCAACTTGCCGTCGGGCTGCCGGAAAGGTGTCCATCGCGATAAAACATCCTCCACGTCCTTGACACTGGAGCTGTGTTGAGCCACTGGTGCAATAGGCTCAGGGACCGGAGATACTGAGCTGGACGAGGAGGACGGGCGTTCTGGGACACCACGTCTTGAGCCAGCAGCCTCTTGAAGGAGCTGCTCGCAGCGGTCCAAGTGTCTCTTCAGCTCATGTTTATGTGATTGACGCGGCCGGGTTGGTGCCCGTATTGCTTGGACACACTGGGCTCCAGCCTGAATAAGGACCATCGTAGGGTTAGCCTAAAATAGTAAAATGGGTGTATGGGTACCACACGTGTGCAATGGACTGACCTGTATACAAGACGCACAAGGGAAAGTCCGGGGACAGCGGATCTTGCGGTACTGGCATCTTATCTGTAGGATCCGAAGTCAGTATTGCCTTTCTCTGGAAGGACAGAGCCAGATTAAGCGAGTGGGTATTAGGAAAACGAAAGTGACAGTGCCAGATTAAATGCGTGAGTATAAAGAATACGAAAGCGACAGTGCTCCGGATTGACATACACAGGACAAGATCCGTCGTGGAGGTGGTGCGGATGATGATGATACTGACGGAGTAGTGGCTGTTGTACTTGACGGTGCGGTGCCCGTCGCGGGATCTGGCACGGGCGGTAGCGGCTCCATGGAGATTTAGTCACCGGGTTGAGAAGAATGGTCTGTCTGTCGGCAGCGTCTAAAGTGTTTGGGTGTTTGGGTATTGGGTATTGGGCATTAGGTATTTACTTATTCATATCATATCATATCATATCATGAGTGGTGATGATGGGAGGAGGACAACAGGCTCTAGCGAGTTTTCGTGGGCGGGACAACCAACGTGGCTGACTAATCACAATCTTGGACGGGGCCCGTTCATACAGGGGGGACGGAGTCCGCATATTTCCCATAGTTAGTCCCTGCAGACCCGTCCTTCACCACACTACATACTACTACTGTGGGTGTCACAATTCATTGCGCAAAGGTTAGCAGAGCCGCAACACCTTGACTCATGTTGAACTAATTTTACCATTTTACTATCTAGGGAATCGAACTCTTCTTTTATCGTTAAATTCTATTACTCTTTTACAATACTAAAAATGTATTTTTCTAATTCTTTTACGAATTTGTTTTATTGCTATTCGATTTTATTTTTATTAAATTATAGCTTTAAACTCGGTTACAGTTTTCGATCTTTTATCATAGAAGTCTTGCTCTATCCAAAAATTGCATTCGTTTTACAGTATTGTATTTATCCCTTCTAGGCTCTTAGGGGCGCTAGGAGGGGTTAACAGGGCTATATTAAATGTTTTGATATTAAGGAGTTGCGGTATTGCGGCTCTGCTGAAGCCTGCGCAATGAATCGTGGCACCTACTAGGTAGTGTGTCACATGTAATATCTTATATACATACATATATATATATCTGATGTAAGCAGAGCTGAAGCTTCCTTTATTGTTCGTATCACCTTGGAAGCATTCGCTGGCCCATGATATGTTAAATAAGGTTTTATACAGAATAGACATCTGCCAGTCGAATGCGGTTGCCTTCGCAGGTAAGACGGGGGCCACTTTGTTGTATTCTCGGGTCTAAGCACTTACCGCAGCGGAACCCGTCCTCTCCTGTTGTACGAGCTAGGAAAAGGATCAGTATTTGTCCGTATGTCCTTCACTTCCAACACTCTACCGGGTACGGAACACAGCAATGACCTTTGAAGGATGGGATGGGATGGGATGGGATGGGATGGGATGGGATGCCGTAATACCTACATAAACTGATGTCCGTTCAATTCGCGCCTTTCGTTTGCTTCCGAGTGGCTGATATATTCCTAGGTAAGCTCCTGCTCGATGCCTACTATATGGTAGCTTTGGATTGCTCAATTGCTGCAGCACATCAACCAACACTCATTTGCTTTTCTAGTCCCCCAATTCATTTTTCATTTCCTCACAAAGAATCATCTCCGTCTCCGACTTTGGCCTCCAGCCTCACAAAATGGACCAAGCCGTGGGCCAGGAAAAGGTTAGCGAGCTGGATGGCTCGCGCAACCAAAACAATGTCGAGCTGAGCTCCGTCGACGAAAAGAAGCCAAAAGTCAACTCGAGCGACAAGGATGGATTTACTACGGAAGAAGAGCAGGAGGACGAGTCCCAATATCCTAGTGGCATCCGCCTGGGCCTTGTTATGCTCGCGCTCTGTCTCGCCGTCTTTCTCGTGTCTCTGGACAACAGCATTATCTCCACTGCCATACCAAAAATCACGGATGAGTTCAACAGTCTTGGTGATATAGGATGGTACGGCAGCGGTCCGTATTCCGAATTCCTCTCTCTTCTATTGCAAATCTAGCCCTTATTACATTCCAACCCAGACTGACCTCAGTTGTCTCCTCTAGCCTACTTCCTGACCACCGCCGCCCTTCAACTGGTCTACGGAAAATTCTACTCTTTCCTGTCTATCAAATTCGTGTACTTAGCCGCCATTTTCATCTTCGAGTTCGGCAGCGTCCTCTGCGGCGCGGCGACATCCTCAAAAATGTTCATTGTCGGTCGTGCCATCGCCGGCGCCGGCACTGCGGGTGTCTTCTCGGGCTCACTGATCATCTTAGCCCACTCAGCACCACTTCGCCGGCGCCCTCTCTATACCGGTCTAATAGGAGGCGTCTACGGTATCTCAAGTGTCGCCGGTCCGCTGCTTGGAGGGGCCTTTACTGACGGTAAGTACTCCCATATCCGCCGAGCTGGCTATAATGGCAGATTGACAAACATTTTTCTCACGATGTAAGGGGTCACGTGGCGTTGGTGTTTCTACATCAACCTACCCATCGGTGGTCTTGCTCTGCTTGTCATTGCTGCCCTCTTCCCGGAGCCAGCCCGAAAGATTGATGCCGCAAAGGGGTGGAAGGATAGGGTTATGTCGTTCGACCCCATAGGGACTATGGTCTTGATACCTGATATCATTTGTCTTCTGCTGGCTTTGCAGTGGGGTGGTACAACCTATGTAAGTTATCAGACTCTGGCAGCGATATTCCTCTTGGGCTCATACTGGCCGACTCACAGGCATGGTCCAACGGCCGTATCATCGCCCTTCTCGTTCTCTTTTCGGTCCTCCTCATCATCTGGATTCTTCTCCAATACTTTCAAGGCGACCGCGCCACTGTTCCCGGACGCATCATTCGCCCGCGATCAATCTGGAGCGCCTGCATGTTCAGTATGTGCTGTGGTGCCGTCTTTTTCATCGCAGTCTACTATCTCCCGATCTGGTTCCAGGTCGTCAAGGGGGACTCAGCCGTCCAATCCGGCATCGATAACCTGGCCCTCATCCTCGGCGTGACGGTCGGTTCAATCTTCGGCGGCGCTCTGACCACTGTATGGGGCCAGTACGCGCCCCTTATGGTCGTCGGGGCGGCGTTGTCGAGCGTCGGGTTCGGACTGATTACCACCTTCAACCCTGATATCTCAAGCGGGCGCTGGATCGGATATCAGGCCCTGGCGGGTTTCGGTCTTGGCATCAGCGCACAGCAGCCCCTCGTGGCTGTCCAGAATGTGCTCCCGCTTATCGATGTCCCTACGGGTACGACGCTGCTAGTGTTTATGCAGACGATCTCAGGATCGATATTCAACAGCGTCGCCCAAAGTATCTTCTACAACAAGCTTCAGCAGAACACCATCGAGTATGCGCCCGGGCTGGATCCAGCCATCGTCCTAGGCACGGGTGCTACCGCCATACAGTCGACGATTCCGGCAGAGTATTTGGGTGGCGTGAAGCTCGCATATAACAATGCTCTTAATCAAGTCATGCTCATCTCAACGGTTATAGCGGCGGTCAGCGTCATCTTCGGATTCACTATGGAATGGCGGAGTGTCAAGGACAAAGACAAGAAGAAGGTTGATGTGGCAGCTGCTTCGGAGGTAGCATCGCGATCTGAGGCCGGCAAGGGTAAACACACAAAGTCTTGTTGTGTCTAAAGATGTACGTGGGATGCTATACGCAGCTCTCGCGAACAACTATCTGACCATATATAATAAAGATACTCTCCCCTCCCCCCTGTTTTGCTTGTCATTGCCATCATAAGACATGCTAGGGGGAAAAGCCAACATCACTCGCATTGCTCATCGATCATTCATTAGCCACGAGTCTGTGATTCGGGGTATCCCAATATGACCAGCACTAAATAGCGTCCACCATAACTTTTTAAAGCGATTCAAAACAATTGCTTTCGTTCGAAGTCTTTTTCGGAGTTCAGAAATTGTAAGCTGGGTTTCTGTTTCGTTTCAGTTGCAATTTTCGAGTCGGTCGTCTTGTAAATAACTTTTCGAAAGGTTCTACCTCACAGGTGATTGGTGGGGGGGGGGATTCTTTTTGCATCAGTGAGCGATCGAGTGCTATTTAGTGAGGGTCCTAGACTAGTACTAAGTGGCACCAAAATCTTCTACCTCTACCATTACTTTCATATCCCAATTTACTAGCTTCTGAAATGATATCAGAGATATCAGAGTAGTTTCTTACAACTCTTCTACATCCGAGCTACTACCCCTTCTGTCCTTTCTTCTTACTATTTTGCTTGCCAGAGACTCTCTCACTCGCATTCTTCTCTTTCGCTTTCGACTGGCCAAGACCGGTCCTCCTCAACCTGCTCAAGAACTTCTCGTTCTTCAAATTCTCCTTTGTAATGCCAAAGACAGCCTGATAAATCGGGCCCATGTCATGGGGTCCCCACGGTCGAGCATCACCACTTGCTCTGCGCTTCTCAAAGAAATTTTGGAGACAAGATTTGATAGCGGCTTCGATGGTTATTGTCTCGGGCGTTGGTACTCCGTTACTGTTTTCATCGGATTCGTTGGAATTATCTAGACAGAGAGACTCAAATTCTGGGATCTTGTTCAGCGATGGGGCCGAAACCAGTGTGGCTTTAATCATCTTGGCTTCTTCGGGTGAGA
Organism: Margaritispora aquatica; assembly: GCA_007644065.1. NCBI lineage: Eukaryota > Fungi > Ascomycota > Leotiomycetes > Helotiales > Discinellaceae > Margaritispora > Margaritispora aquatica. The sequence continues at coordinate 1,744,620 of VJWN01000010.1, forward strand.
AGTAAGGCCCGCTGATGTATAGCTCATCGGTTGTGGCCAAGGTGCGTGCTTCACTGGCTCGGTTGCTGGCTCGGTTGCAGAGATCATAGAGTAGGACGTGGATCTGCTCATATTAGCACATGTGTTAACAGGATGACAGGTGTGGTTACCTTGTACCAGATCTCCGAGTTTGATTGGAGGCTTGACAGAGTCGATGTTGAGGCGCAAGATTGTTCCATTTTCGCAGCATCAGGTAATTTCGATCTGGCCATCTTGATTATCTTGTTTTAAGTGAGGGATTGAGCAAGAAGTTTTTTGAAGAGCCGCTTTTCAGATGATGGAAGACATGCGAGGCGGTGAAGTGGTAGAGAATTCTGGCAGGTTGAGATGGCGCAAGAAAGGTTGTCATAGGGGGATCAAGTAGATGTGTAAAATGGGCGTCGTTCTGTTCCCAAGTGGGTGGTAGTTGAAATACAGCATGTGCCTTCCATGCATGGAAAGTAAAATCGAAGCATCTAGCTAGCATATCTCCTAGGCTGTCGTTATCCGACGCCAAGTATTATGTGGGTGCAACTTGTTTAAACGAGAGAATGCTTCCGACAGTTGGTTTCATTTTCTCCCTACCGTGTTCTATCTATAGCAAATATATGAGAGTGGTAGATATACATTAGCTGATAGTTCGTGTTAGATCAGCCAAGATCAGGTTTGCCTAAGGTGAGCAGAAGCCTTAGTGGTCAGAATTTGTAATGTGCATCATAAAGGCGCACATTCAGATAGACTGGATAATGTGTGGAGTTGAACCTCGGTGGGGAGACTCGATGATGGCATGCCGGCTAGAGTCCGTTGGTCTAGGCACTAGCAACACTTGAGACTTCTAGCGCAAGCATACTTTTGGACGTTTTAGTATCCAACCTCCAAGTCTTAAATCTATCAAAGAAGCTTGTGATTTGCAGTTCATTCTATTAGAATGAAATCCTCAATCTTTGAAATCTTGGGTTAGAGAATAGGTAAGCGAGCCCCTCTTCGATCACGTGTCTGACAGTCCTCAGAGCATGGTCTATCTCATCCAATTGGGCTGACCAAGAAGGGGAAAATTGTGACGATATTTAAGGCTATCAAAGAGCTTTGACAGCGAATAAGTTACATATCGAGTTGCAGCGCTACCGTTTTGGCCATTCCGAAAGGTCATGAAAAGCCACTCGGCTTTTACCTCATTGAGGACAACTTCATTTGTTCTACACCTATAACAAGATTAGGCTTAAGCATGCAGAAAATAACAGCCAGGTTTACGAATTCTCAATAGGCCGTCGTTCAGAATAGCAGCACGATACTCTTGGACGCGAGGCAATCTTTAATTATCCTGATTTGTACTTCACGTTCCTATACCGGGAGCACCCTTGCAATCCTGTCGAATCAAAATTAGAACCTTGCATCCTATCAAAAAGGAGAGGTATCGTGCGAATTGAGCATAGCTTTAGGTATCATTGATGAGTAAGGGGCTGAGTGACCACCATTTCAATTGTAAGCAATAAGCGACGTCACGTGCAAGATGGCTCAGACTATACCTTACACAGCTAAATTGAGACTATCTTTCTTCCATTTGTCCTTCGACCACTGATGTCCGGCCATATCCTAGAGATTTCAGAGCTATGGTCTATTTGTGTCGAGTTTCATTGTATTAGGAAGTGGGGGTAATGGAGAATCTTTTGTACTTAAGGGACGGTTGAAATCCAAATTGTATTGTTCTCCATCAACTCAAACAATCTCAATTTTCTATTTTTCTTAGGTCTTCTTTCCTATCGTCAGTTTCCTTGGTTATTTTTTTGCCCTCTTTACATTTCTTTACAAACATTCTCTTTTACACGATCATTTTCATCATGCAGCCCTCCTTCAAATCGGCCGTCGCTTTCATTCCTCTTCTCGTAACTCTAGGCCAAGCACTCCCCCAAGCAGTTACGATTGGTCTCTCTCAGAGCGACAAGGACGGAATTTGCGGCTTGACATACGATGATCCAGCTCTTACCTGGAAGCTCAGCGGTGCCGCATTTTTTCTCGACAAGTTCCTCCAAGAGAAAGGCGTCGACAATTGGGCCAATCGTATCGACCAGCTCACTACTGGTGGTGGCTCGCAGGGAATCTCGAATCTCGACTGCACCGATTTTGGCGCCGCAAACTGTGCATTCCCTACTCTTCAATGCAAGTTCTTCACACCTCCGGCATTGTTCCACATCCGCCAAGCCATGGCGACTTTCCACTCAATGCTTGGAGCTTACCACGAGGCTCTTCAAAATAACGTCATCAGAGAGATCCTCAATGTCGGAAACATTGTGAGCGATTTTGGAGAGCCAGCCTCCGATTTCAACGTCATGGGTGGTTTAAATGCTGCCATGAGTATCGCAGCTGGCCTTTCAGCTGGCGTTGCACCTGTCTCCGGCGCATTCTCAGCACTGGGTGGTATCTTTGGTATCTTTGCCAGCGCTACTCCGGCTGCTGTCGATCCGACTTCTGCCATCAACAATCGGTTGTCTGCAGCTTTCACTCAGACGGAAGGTCAGCTTGTACAGATGGCGCAGACTGTCTTTGGTGGCGTTGGTGATACCTCAAAGCTTCCAGGTGCATCCAGTCCTGGTTCGAATCGCGAAGTCAACAACATTGCAAGATTTTTCTCGAATGGAAAGTTTCTCATCCCAGTCACTTCTACCGGATCAGTCGACAGTTTCATCAGGCCTGTCATTGAAGGCGGTGCACGACGATTGGTAAGTTGCGTTTTCTGAATTTCGAATTTCACTAATATCCTCGCAGAGACAAGGCCTAGTTAATGCTGCCTTGAAAGCCCAAGGATATTATATCTTTGTCAATGTAAGTACTTTCAATGCCCTTGAAGATTCAGAGCTAACCATTTCATAGCCCGATACAACTCAGTCCCAGTGTGTCTTCACTGGCTCTCGCTGGATCAACAACCAATGCTTCATCATCCACAAGTTTACCCCCAGCAAGTCCTTTGCAGGCGGCAGCTCAAACCCTATCGCATCCGCGATGGTCCTTAAGTTCGATGACCCCAAATTCGGCTACAATTTCAACATGGAAGAGTTCTACCGCAACGCTGACGCCTGTCAAACGGCGCACCCTAATTTCGACGGTGAAATGGCTACCAGCAACCTGCCCAACAACGGGGGCTTACCAGAGTGCTTCTTCAATCTGCCAGTGATCAAGTCCAAAATCTCGCCTTGTATTCCTGTTCTGGCTGGTGCTAATTTCCCAGGCGAGATGGGGATCACGAAGAACACTTGTAATGCCCCAATCGTGTGCGTACGATGCTAGATGGGTCAAGGCAGTTGTTGTGTCGGTGTTGAAGAGATTTCTTTTGTCGTCTGAGTGTGTGGTTTCGTTTGATTTGCATAGCGTCGAAGTCTTGTTATTATTGTCGTTGAGAATTTAAATTTTGATTCCGCATTACCTTCCTTGGATTGATATGGCTCACTTCGGTAGCCACCAGTACCTGGACACTTGACTGATCTGATAGATTGATAACATTAAGCTAAAGGTTGTGTCATGACCGATAAGATTTATTTCATAATGACCAACGATGTTGACCCACCTAGCAAGGGTATGGTATCTTCCAATGACTCCAGCCATGCAAACAGTGCGTGCCACCATGTGATTACCAAAACACGATTCAAAAGCAGACATTCCACCTATAGTCCAAACAACTTACTTAATACCCATGAAACCCACGCCATCTCTAGCAGCTCTCACAGCTCTCTTCAAAGCCTGCTCTTCAGCATCTGTCCATTTCACACTGAGCTGATCCCACTTCTTGATCTTATATTCTCGCTTAAATTGAGCCTGCATCCCTTGTAATCTGCTCATCTCTCGAGGATCACCAGAGCCACTGAATATCATAAAAGCAGTGCAGGGTGGTAATGCTTGGTACACCTGAGCGATGCGGTTCGTGAGTTCGGCCGTGACGGTCTCGATAGATTTGGTGGGGTTAATATCAGCTGGAGGTGGTCGTAAAGTAGCCGAGAAGGAAAGTGGCTCTGCGACTGTTGCCGAAAGTAGTCCTTCAGTTTTTACCTTAGAATCTTCCTTCTCGCTACTCAGAGGCTGGACAGCAGTCTCCAAAGCTGCCTCAACAGCCACTATGGCATCCTCTTTCTTGATAACTGGCGTAGCTGCAGCTTCGGCAGCAATGTGCTTATTGTTATTCCACCAGCCCTTCAAGGCCTCCAGCTCCCTGAACCTACCCCAGATAAAGTCAACACCACCTCCTGGAATTTCCTTGCCATCAGGATCGCCTTTGACAGCTCGAATTATCGCCTGTGTTACCTCTTCATCACTGTGACATCCAATGGGGAAGGTTGATGCAGCACCAGGACCTTTCCTTGGCTCACCCCAATCAACCATAGCACTTGATTTGCCATGTAGTGTGCTTGGTATTGCCGAACCGCCTTGGTTCTTGTAGCGTACACCAGTGCGAGCAACGCGCTTAAAGATATTCTCGCCTTGCGCATCACTTGTTCCCCATTCTTTACCCTTCTCACACTTTTGCTTCGTCAAATCCAGACATGTCCTTGCGTCTTCGATCGAATCGTGTCCAGCTCCGGGACCTGTCGAACCATGCCCTTTTTGAATTTCGCGACCAAGATACTTTTGGGCAAGATATTTTAATGCCGACTTGAGAGGTGGTCCTCGAGGATGTGGGTAAATCACAGCAGTATCGACAATGTATGGATGCGTGATTTTCAATGCATTCAGATCTGAATTGAGAGAATGGCCAATAAGGACGGTTCGGGGGTGCAATATTTTGAGTAACTTTGCTTGAATATCCGCAAGCGTGGTAGTGACTGGAGCCAACATTTCCTCAGTGATACCAGAATATCTACGAGTTATTAGCAACGACGAACGAAGTAGTTGAAGAGACTTACTGTGTGAGATAGTTAGTGATGGGCCGGTCTGGTTTCACTAGTTCATCAAGAACTGTTGTCCCATCCCAGCCAACTATGCTGATCCGAGTCAAAACAAACTCCTTCTCCCCAACCATACACATTTCACAATCCATGGCAAGAATTTCACGGCCAGCAGTGATACTGCCAGCTTCGATCTCATTATCTGGAGGAGTTCCATCGTCAAAATTCTGAACCAATGTATCAACCCAGCCATGCTCAGCAGAAACACCTCCAATATGCCGAACTTCCGCAAGGCTTTCTTTATCAGCCTTTTCGCTATAAAGAGCTGGATGAAGAGTGTACTCGTTCTCGATCAGCTCTTCCGCACTATGAATTAGATCTGATATTGGAATTCGATTGTTCTTCCAGCCTTGAGGCTCTTTTGCTGGTGTAGCACCTTTCCTATTTTTTCCCCATGTCTTTTCCTCTCTAGTCTTTTGAGTAGGAGCTGTGAGCATAGCATGAAAAGGCGAATGCATTTTGCCATATTTATCATCACCAGGTGTCTTGACTGGCCAAACGTGCTCGAACATATCAGCGAATTGTCTAACATTTTGATTGAGCTTTTCGCTCTTCAATCTAATCGGATAGAAATCGTCTGCTGATCTATAGTCACGATGTGCACCGTCGCTATGTGCTCCTTCGGGACTCTTATTTCGTGAATCAAACATTGATAGTTCCAGACCTGGAACCATAAGTACAACAACTTTGCGAATTTCCGGTCTATGCCGTACAGATACAAATGTAGGAGATGTTCCATCTGCTAATATGTACAAAACAAGGTTCTGCAGATCACTGATCTTGATCTGAGATTGTAATCTGCTGTCCTTGGAAGAGAATTGGATCGCGGGGTAGTTGCTCGAATTTGGCTTTGGTATCTTCTTTGCTTTCTTTTTTGGTCGTCCTTCCACTTTCTGCCAATCTTCTTCATTGTCAATTATAGCATCTTTGTGTGAACCCGAGTCTTTGCTCGCTGATCCTGCAGATGTGAGGTTGAATTCTGGTAAATCAAGCTGTACAGGTAAAGCTTGAGGATCACTAGAGATGCTCTCATCAAACGTGCGTTTCCTGCCGATGCTCCCAGAGTCATCCGATTGAGATCTGCTCTCCGGTGGTGAAATTTCCTCTGGGGTGGCCATTTTTATTTACACAATTGTGGAAATAGAATGAGAAGCCGTGTAAAATGTCTGATGGAATTTGAATTCGACCAAAATTTACCTGGGGACAAGGCTGAACTTAGAAGTTGGTGTTCTCTAGCGCAAGGCTGAATTTTAGACTCGACAATGACTGATGAACAACCCTTGGAAGTTCATGACCATATTATCTGAAACGGTTTACTATCAAATAGAACAAATGATTAGTACCCTAGAGTCTGACCGAAGGATGTTGAAATCTTTTTGGAAGCATAATCACAAAGAAATCACGAAAAGACGCGTTCAGACGCGTCAGATCTAACAACCTTTCCTATATTATACACCTGGTCTGAAAGTAGCCCAGGTACTTTCTATCCATCAGACATCGCATCCAAGATTGTATTGCAATTGGATCTTGAGAATTCCCTCATCAGAGCAGCCGATATCTACCTCAAAGTTGGCGCAATTGGTTTCTACCATGGAGCGTCTCATATGTTACTGTCTGAAATGCAAGTCAGAACTTGCCCTATTTATCAATTCGTGGAATGCAATTGGAACAAGTTATCATAGTCCAATTCAGAGCCCGATTTCTACCAGTGGTCTAGAGGCGACTGGAGTGGCTTATGGGGCTGCTCCGGAGTCTTCTATCGAAAACAGGTATGTTATAAGGGATCGAAACAGCATTTTATCGCTGACAGAAATCTAGCTCTCTTCAAGATGTAGCATGCATTGAGTGTCAGACAACACTCGGGTTGCAATGTTATAGTGCTCCCTCAGGCCATTTGTTAAAGAAGTGGGTCTTGATATTTGTTGTCAGAGATGTCAAGCTAATTATCATTAGGGAACAGCTCATTTTGAACCTGTCTTTGATGACTTTAATCTCAGAGTCAACACGCAAGAAAGCAGATATCACCGTGGTCAAGTCAATTCCTCTGACAAAAAGTTCTGGAAAACGACCAGTCGTCAATCGTAGAGCATCAACAACTCAGCCACTTCGGACCCAGCTACAATCAGTTCCCCCTCCTTCTAGACCTCCAATCCCACCATTCAACCTCACTGCAACAACATCAGGTGTAAATGATATGATGCAACAACTGATTGCGTCAAATAAGCATCAGTCTGAAGCAGAAAAGTTTCAGGCTTGGGCAGAAATCACTATCCGAAACCAGCAGAAGGATATTGATAGAGTTTCAATGACTGTAGAACGGGTCGAGAAAGATATGCTATCTTTCAAAGAGTTTATGGAAGAAATGCGAAGAGAGCTTGCCACAAATCGAAATGCCCAGAAGCAGGACCAAGAGACCATTCGAGACCTAAGGAATCAGATTAGCGAGACGGCTCAGCGGCCACGGTCCAGAGATGGAATCGATTTGTCAAATAAGCGGCTTGATGCAATGACCGGTGATATCCTGCTCGTCAACCAAAAAGCACACGAGGTAGACCAAGTGAAAGTTGATCTGAAGACGATGAGAGATCGCCTTGGGAGCCTAGAAGACACGATCAGTGCCCGGAATGTTGTTTATTCGGTGATCCCAGAGCCAGAGACTGCCACGATTCCCACTAACTCTAAGCCATCGGTTAGTCAACCGCAAGAGAGACTCATTGCACCTCTGCCCAAGAGACGTCATGATGCAATCTCCAATCTCCGCACTCCATCTAGTGATCCAAGATCGCCACCGAAACACCCAAGCAAGAAAACTAAGTTCTCCCATAAAGATGTTGACAATGACACGAATGACGATCCTGCCGAAGCTCTTGGAACTCAGACTCCACTTGTCGGTACTTCGAAATCTAGGCTTACGGAGGTAGAAATTCCGTTGCCAATGGTCGATGACTTTCATGAACAGGAATCAAATGTCGATGATGGAGCCGCAAGCGAACGTAATTCGTTACTTTCAAATGCTCTAAGATCACAGCGGACCAACAGACGTCGATCAAATATTGAAGTAGCGATACCGGTGCAATCTAACGACAGCTTGATTTCCGAGCGTAGACAATTGAGAACCACCACAGTCAGGGAACCTAATAGAAGACATTCAGATATCGACTTGACGTCTAACAAGATGAGGAACTCTGATGGTCTGAGGGTTCTTCCGAACGGCAAAATAGATGGTCGCTCTCTGCGGCGGAGGAGATCTAAGCTGGAACCGATCCAAAATTCCGAGATTATGAGTGATACCAGCATACTTCCTGCGACATATGAACCAGACAACAATGAAGATACGCACTATGATCAGGCGGAGGAAGTTATTACTTCAGTCGAAGCTGAGGCTTCATCACCTCCCATTCCAATGAGAACAACACATTCGCGCGCAAATATAATGGCCAGATCTTCCGTGATTGGAATATCTACACCTACCACCGAGAAACCTGTTAACCTACGACTGCGGCACATAATCGATTCTGTTGAGGATGATCATAGATTTACCACTCCTATTGTAGCACGTACACCAAGACTGATTCCATCCTCCGTCACGAATTCAGCATCTGCAAAAGAGCCGTTCAAATGCGGAGTCTGCGAGAAACGTTTCCAGACATTCTATGCATTGAACTATGTATGTTTTCTAGTCTTTGGCTCCGACTGCAAGCTAATGTACTACAGCATCACGAGCACATGGAAGGTTGCGAGAACAGGTCTCATGATGAAACCCCGCAGCGGATTGATAATAAGCCTTTCAAGTGTGGAAATTGCAACAAAGGTTATAGCAGCATCAATGCATTAGATTATGTGTGTACAATCTCATTCAACATCATTTTATTTGCTAACTCATAACAGCACCACCACCACGCCTCGGGTTGCACCGAGACTGCTTTTGATGAGTTCCCAACCTGCCCATCGTGTGCGAAACCTTACAAAGTGCTTTCCCAGTTGGAACGCGTGAGTCTCTCTCTTCTGATAGGAATTTAAATACTGACATTGAGAAGCATATTAGTTCAGGAGCCTGTCTACTTAATGGCAATGCATTTGAGAGCTCATTGTTAACTTGTAATGCTTGTGGGGATCCATTCAAAACCCAGGAGCAGCTGGACATAGTAAGTCATTTTTAATCCTGTCATAATGTATCCAAAGCTGACGGCCATACAGCATCAATGCTCAAGAACCAAATTAAAGTCACTCAATTTTCGAGAAGCGAGTTTGGCTGCTAGGGAAGTGAGACTACTTCAGCGGGAGATGATTGTGAGACAAACTCTTGATCGCGAGATGATGGACAGCAGATGAAATTCTAAGGAATTAGTAGTTAAAGGTTGAATGTCGGAACTGATTCTGTCTGTGTACTGAACTTCTAGATGGAATATTGAACTGTCAAGAGTTGATTGTAATGAATGAAGTCAGACGAGTATATAGATATCTCGTCCCACATCCATTGACACTGGATTGGCAACATTTGCAGCTCATAAACAAGTACACAACCAGAGATCTAAAGAGTAATGCAACCTTGTGAATGTTCTCGTTTGATCTCAGTGTCATGATATTTACGAAGCAGCGAAAAAGCATGACTCGCTAACCGGGTCAATCTCGGACAATTTATCAGAGGACCTTTCTCAACCTCATCTCATCCATTAGATCCATGATTCGGCTCATGACCCAAAGAATGATATAGTGAATGAGGCACAATCTTATAAGCTGAGACCATACTTACAGCAAAGCTGACTTTTACTTGATCGAGAAAAATATCTCTGTCAAGGCTATACCTTAGCAAACATTTTACCCTTGTGGTCGTGAGTATCTAAAATTTCAAAACACTTTGACGAGAGAAGATTCACTGAAACTCCTCGCAGTCAAGCAACTAGCTCTCTACCTCAAAAATAAACTACACTATTTTTGCTAAGTACTAGTGGTTTAGGTAACCACTAGTATCTTGTCCAGGAACGAAAGGCGCTCTTCGCTTCTTCGAAAAGAAGATTCTCACGACAAACGATAGACTATCAAAGGTTGCACACGAACCTTCCGAAACACCTACCAAGGATATAGCCTACATGGAAATCAACCGCACCTGCGTTCTCACCGACGCTCTCCCCTCCCCTGCAAAAGCAGGCGTAAAGCAACACACCAACGGGCTCGCAGCAACGACACTCATCTCAGCTGGCTCAGTGATCCTTTCCACATCCAAGCCTTACCACATAATGCTTGAAAACGCATTCCTTTCCAAAGTCTGCTCATGGTGTCTCCTCCCTCCACTAGCCGATTCCCAAACCGCCACCGCAAAACTCAAACGCTGCTCCCGCTGCCACATTCCCTCTTACTGTTCGCCCGCATGCCAGAAGTCCCACTGGAGCATCGCACATAAGCACGAATGCGGCATTCTCGCTTCGCTCCCTCCCCTTCCGGGACCACTACCGACGCCCGTGAGGGCACTGATGCAAACTCTGCTGTTGAAAGATCAGGGAAAGCCGTGGGAGGGAATGGAGAGCCATGAGGAAGAAATCAGGGTAAAGCGAGGTGAAGGTGGGTGGGAGGATGTAGTGCTACAGGCTAGGGCAGCGGTTGGGTATTCTGGTCTTGGAGATTCAGTGTTGGGGAAAGCTGTTGGGTTGCTATGTCGTGTATGTTCTCCTCCTTTTTACTTGTCAACATGAGAAGCTAACGCAGCCGTAAGATGAAAACAAACTCCTTCCATCTCAGCACCATGACCGCCCGCGGCCTACTCTTTGACCCGTACCTCGCGACAGCAAACCATTCTTGTGCTCCGAACGCAACGCTTTCCTGCACGGGACGCACGGTGCAACTAATTGCATCGAGGGAGATTCAAGAGGGTGAGCAGGTGTGGATCTCTTATGTTGACGAGGAGATGGAGGTAGAGGAGAGGAGGGAGGCGTTGAGGGAAAGGTATTTCTTTGAGTGTGGGTGTGATAGGTGCGTTGTTGAGTTGAAGGAGGGAGAGGGTGTAGATGGGGATCCTGCTTGATGTGGAGAAGGGGAAGGAGTAAGTTGTCGTTGGAGTGAAGGGGAGAAATATGGCTTGGGGAAAAATCAACGGCGATCGATGGGCTCTGCAACAGGTCATTTGAAATGGCCCAGCGATTTGAGGCATGGGGAGAGATGAAAGACCCCGTTGAGAACATGGCGATGAGTAGTCAGGTCATGTTCTGAACCGACGATGTCCGATACACCGCGATAGACAAGCATACAGATCTGAGCAAGCGAGACATCGAACCAAAAGAAACATTCAACAGTGACATGAAACATAAATGACTGGATTTCATTCCAAGATATGCTCTGGAAGGACGACCATCTATCGTCTCCGAATCCATTAATGCTACCTGAACACCGACGCCAGCTATTGTACAGCCCACCCAAAGCGGCCTCTAATTGTATTGCATATAAGTGGCGGTCGAGTTGAACTTCAAGTTGCCCTTGATGACCTTGTCTACCGCGCTCAAGAAATCCTTCTCTGTAGCCACCTTTCTTCGTGCTCGAATAGCATACATGCCGGCTTCTGTGCACACACTTCGCAACTCGGCACCAGTTGAATTTGGGCAAAGACGCGAAATCAACTCCCATCGAATATCACGCTCCACAGACATGCTCTTGGCGTGAATACGGAGAATGTTTGCGCGGCCCTCGAGATCTGGGAGTGAGAACTCGATCTTTCGGTCAATACGTCCAGGTCTCATCAACGCAGGATCCAGCGTTGACGGCCTGTTGGTGGCGAACATGACCTTGATATTTCCACGAGCATCAAAACCATCCAGTTGTGTGATCAGCTCCAACATAGTTCTCTGAACCTCATTGTCTCCTCCCGCTCCATCATCGAAACGAGCACCTCCAATAGCATCAATTTCATCGAAGAAAATGATACACGCCTTCTTCGTCCGTGCCATCTCGAACAGTTCTCTGACCATACGTGCACCCTCACCAACGTACTTCTGGACCAATTCACTTCCAATGACTCGGATGAATGTCGCATCGGTTCTGTTCGCTACGGCTCTGGCGCAAAGAGTCTTTCCAGTTCCAGGGGGTCCATAAAGAAGTGCGCCCTTAGGTGGATCGATACCAAGGTTAACGAATCGTTCTGGTGATAACAGAGGCATCTCCACGACCTCACGAAGTTTCTCGACTTGTTCCTTGCATCCTCCAACATCACCATATGTAACATCTGGCTTGTCCTCGACTGTCATCATGGTAACACTGGCATCGATTTTGGGTGGTAGAGGGAGTAGAATCTGGTACTTGTTCCGGTCGACACTGTACTTCATTAGCACTTCGTCTGCAAATCGAAAATGACACTCCTTACCCAACCCGCATGCCCTCCTCAATATCTGTAGGACTGACTCGGTCTCCAAGGTTGACCACGAACTTTGCAATCTGCTTGACATTGATGACATATTTGCTCTTCTCTGGATCCTTCTCGTCTTGGATGATCTTTGTGCATCGTGCTACTTGTAATGGCTGCTCCTCGGACATCCGTTGCCTATCTGCTGCTATATCCCAGAGATGTGGTGGTGCTAGCCCAGTATCTGATTCTTTGACGCCAATCTTGTCGTTCACACTGGTCTGCTTCTCCTTGATCTGCTGTTCCAGTTTCTTGATCGCTGCTCCATATGGCGCTGCTCCATAGGTCTTTAGAACTTGAATATCCCTGAGGATGTTAGGATACTCGAGGACAATCCGCAGAAGTTCACGTACTCATCGGACAGAGGCTGGATCTTCTTCTCTTCTACCTCATCATCTGCGAACTGTAGTATGTTAGCTTCAACTTCCGAAGCTGCAGTAGGTGTTTAAACGCACCTCTTTCTTGTACTTTTCCCAATCTTTTCCTTGTGCGCTATACGAATCTTGAGTTAGCTGCTGTTTCGAATCTCTGGACTTGACCCCGGCTCCATTGATCCAGAACTGGTCGAATATGAAGATTGCAGAAGCAAGAGTGTGACGAACCTAGGCATTTTGACAGTTTTGTAAGTGGTGAAAAGTAGAAGAACCTGTGGAGATGTTGTGGGTGATAAGGGCGCGTTGTTGACTTTGATGTTCTTGAAGGCAAGGCTTCAGGCAAGCTGTCTGCGTAAGGCCCGCGAAATGTACGGTAACGACCGAATGCGGTTAGGCTGCAACTTCAAATGATTTTCGAAAGACCGACCAAAAATTGAGGGACGCGGTTGATCAGGTGTAGAACGCGACGACAGCTGTTAAATCACACTTTACCAGCAGGATTCACTGTCTATCTCCCAGGAACTCTCGAATAAATTCCAAGATGGCGATGTCACAGTCCGCAGGAAATTCTACAAATGCGGCGTTCAAGGTGAATTATTTGGAGCTCATAATTTATATTGACATAGCTAATGTTGGACCTTAGGACAAGGAGAAGCCCATGGCTGTGCGGGCAGCAAATATTTTAGCTGCTAGAGCTGTCGCAGATGCTGTGCGGACGTCTTTGGGACCTCGTGGAAGTGAGTACATGGCTTGAATCTTGGTGGGGTAGTCTACGGAGCTCCATGGAATTCTGCAGAGCTGTTCAACGCTCTGAATAGCTTCAAACATGGTCGCTGACATGACCTAGTGGATAAGATGATTCAGGATGGCCGGGGGCAAACGATCATTACGAACGATGGAAATACCATGTTAAAGAGCATGTCGGTGATGCACCCCTCAGCAAAGATGTTGGTAGATCTCTCGGCAGCACAAGATGTTGAGGCAGGAGATGGAACGACATCAGTGGTAGTCATTGCAGGAAGTTTATTGGGAGCAGCAGACCGACTACTGGCCAAGGGAATACATCCATCAGTTATCGCAGAGTCATTCCAGAGAGCAGCAGCCGCAGCTGTTCAGGTGCTTCACGATATGTCTGTCCCTGTCTCCTTGAACGATACCACAGTACTCCTCCAAGCCGCAACCACCTCGCTCTCCTCCAAGATCGTATCACAACACTCAAATCTTCTTGCGCCTATGGCAGTAGCTGCTGTTACCAAGACGATCGATATCAAGACTGCAGATAACGTGGACTTGAAGAACATTAGGATATTGAAGAAGGTCGGAGGTACGATTGAGGATAGTGAGATGGTGGAGGGATTGGTTTTGGATCAGCCAGTCGTCAAGAACGGTGGTGGTCCAGTCAGAATGGAGAAGGCGCGAATTGGTTTGATCCAATTCCAACTTTCCCCACCAAAGCCTGATGTATGTGTGTAATTTTGATATGAGGAATCCTTGCTAATTCGCTTAGATGGAAAATCAAATCGTTGTGAACGACTACCGACAGATGGATAAAATCCTGAAGGAAGAGCGAACATACCTTCTAAATATGGTCAAGAAGATCAAGAAGGCAAAGTGTAACGTTCTTTTCATCCAGAAGTCCATTCTCAGAGACGCTGTCAACGACTTATCCCTGCACTTCCTCGCTAAACTCAACATTCTCTGCATCAAAGACATTGAGCGCGACGAGGTAGAGTTCATTTGCAAATCCACCGGTTGTAAGCCAATCGCCGACATCGACTCATTCACAGAAGACAAGCTCGGTAGCGCAGACCTGATTGAGGAAGTTCAATCCAGTGGTTCAAGGATCGTTAAGGTTACTGGAACCAAGAGTGCAGGAAAGACAGTCAGCATTGTATGCAGAGGAGCCAACGCCATGATTCTCGACGAAGCCGAGCGCTCCCTACACGATGCTCTTTGTGTCATCCGTTGCTTGGTGAAGAAGAAGGCCTTGATTGCAGGTGGAGGTGCCCCAGAAATCGAGATTGCATCCCAGCTTGGCAAGCAGTCACGCGCGCTGAAGGGAACCGAGGCGATTTGCTGGAAGGCATTCGCGGACGCTATGGAGGTTATCCCAACTACGCTGGCTGAGAACGCAGGTTTGAACAGCATCAAGGTTGTCACGGAGCTACGACACAAGCACGAATATGGAGAGAAGAACGCCGGTGTGAGTATCAAGAGCGGAGGTGTCAAGATCGATATTGCGGATGAGAATGTGCTGCAGCCATTGTTGGTCAGTACAAGCGCAGTTGAGTTGGCAGCTGAGACCGTCAAGATGATTCTGCGCATAGACGACATTGCTTTATCGAGATAAATTATAGATGTCGTGGATGATGAGGGATGAAAAATGGGCTTGATGATTGTAGAATACAGAAAATGTAGCAATATCATGACATGATCCTGGCAGTTATTACTTAGGCGAGACACTTGCAGTCTCTGGAGAGAGGGTAAGCAAAGTGCACCAAACAACATACTTACACTTTTTTTTTCTGCTTGTTGCATTCTGGGTTTTGAGGTAAATCACATGTGACTACATGCTATAGCACAGCGCGATGAGTCTAGATGCTCTCGTCGCTCGTACTCTTCTCGATCCTACCATTTTACCAGCTCACCTCTATCAACCGCCTCTTGCCTGCTTCTTTCTGATTTATAGAGCTCAAAATCGGCCGTAATATCTAAAAAGGTTGAAAGGTTGTTTAATTGTGTCAATTCAACTAAGCTACGAATTGGAATTTCGCCAACAGCCCATACGACAAAGATCACTTTGCTCCATTTGCCATGCCTGCTTCCCAAAAATCATTGACTGGTATCTTACACTTTTGTTCATTCATCACAAATCCCTGCTATAGTTAGTAGGTGATGCTTGATAAAATATTGTGGGAATGGAACACTTACTTGGTGACATCCTTGGCCGAGGTATCCCAGTTGTTCTACTCAAGTCAGCATTTGTCCCTTCTCACGCAACACCACAAGGGAACTCACCAAAACACCAAACCCAACATTCAAATACGTAGCAAAGCTCAACCACGCCAAATACGGCGCCAGCGTCCATGCGGCCACCTCATCGACCTGTCCCCACACATAAGCCATGTAACCCACTGTGCCCGTCAACGTCACGATGTCCACGGCAGCTTCAATCGGTCGCTTTGCCACAAAGAACAGCGGCATCCAGATCAGGTTCAAGCCTAGTTGAATGCTGTACAGGGTTGCGCCTTGCTTGGTCAAGAGATGCTTCTCGACTGATGCGAAGGGCGAGGTGCCGGTGCTATAGAGACGGTAGGCGCCGTAGCCCATGAGTCCATAGAGGATTGTCCAGGCGGGGCCGAAGACCCATGGCGGTGGGCGGAGGGGTGGCTGTTTGAGGGCTTTGTATGTTTTCTCGGTGTTCTTCTCTGTGTGGTGGTTAGCTGGTATATAGGTTATGCGAATTGAGGAGAACACATACGGCTGCATGCGTAGCCTACTGCGCTTCCGGCGAGGATGGGCAGGAGGATCGAGGCCGCTGGATTGCTGAAAAGTGCTGCTGGGAGCGTGAGGGAGGGGATGAAGGTCGTCATTTTTGGTGGGATCTGGGTTGAGGTTAGTTGAGAGTTTAGAATTGTGAGATGTGTGTAGGTGAAAGTGGTAATTGAGGTAAGATAGCAATAGGTGGTTGGAAGGTTGAATATCAAAGAGCTTAATGTCTCCCTCTGTCTATGATGACGTAGCTTACTTTAAGCAGTGATTCGAGCAAACGATAGGTGGATTGTATTAGAATTGTATTGAAGTACTGACCGTTGTATTGTTTGTTGAAATAGATGGCAGACTTAAATTTGCGATTGTCCTGTTAATAAACCATGGACAGGCCTACGTCCAGGTGGGATGTCTTGTAGAACATTCGAGGTTCAAGCTGTCAGGTCAGATCAGATCATATGGAGAGTCGTGGTACCTGTGTCTTACAAGGATTCTAACCAATTACTCTCAAAACAAACTGCACATTTAGCCTCGGTACGGCTCATTCATCGGATCGGAGCTAGACCTCCAGATGATACTCGGCCCGAACAGCCGTACCCGATCAACAGAGGTACCTTAGGTACCTGAGTTACTTACTTAGTCATGCTCTCTTTCAGCCTCAGGCACCATCCCAGCCAGCCTTGAAACCAAACGCCCACCGCCGTGCCACACCCACCCTGCCACACCCACCCTGCCACACCCAAACCCAAACTTGACCACTCGGACATCGCGCCAGACTTGGATGGATAAGCTTTCTGGCCCCAAGTTTCACCCATTCACAGCAATTGAATCAATCCCACCCAGCCACCCCCAAGTCACCCAATTCACCCAGCCAGTACTCGCACAGTACTACAGAGTGCCCACCGAAACTGTACCAATCATCACGCCAGTAGAAAGCTATCCCTACTCTAGTATGGACCCGCCGCCGTTCGCCCTGACCTCGTCGTCGTCGTCGGGTCGCAGAGCTGAACGACCGCTTTCTGACTCTCAACATCGACCACCTCCATATTCCGAGAATCAACTTCATCCCGACATCTTCTCCAGCTCGCCATTCAGAGAACAGCATCGTTCTTCTGATGTCAAGCAGGAGAGATCTTATTCTCCATCATTGTGTTCGTCCGCTCTTCTTCTACTATAATACTCCCCGGCACCTTTTCAATCCTCCCAGCCTAGCCTCGATCTATTTACTTCCCCCATTCCCATTCTATCATTCTTCTCCTCAATTCTGAGAGCAAAAGATTGGACAGTTGTCAGCGACATCCTCATACTTCTGCCATTGATAGGCGCGAATCCCCTCGTACCTCTATTTTGCACCTTTTTCTATACTTCAAGTCATGCGCGCATACTCAATCATCCTCCCTACTCGTTCAATCCTCTTTATCCATTCAATTAGAACCTCTCTCTGACAAGCAATCATGTCGTCGAACAGCAAGGGCATCGCACCCACCACAATTAGACGACAAGCACCGGGTGTCACTTGATAGCTATCAAACCCGTCGAACCAGCAATCGACCACTTTACACACCTCCTAAAAGACACTCTCTTCTGCCACAACCGCCGCAGTCTGAACCACTTCGTCTGTCAAACTCCACCGTGTACAAGGAAAGAGATAGGTCATACGATACAATGACTACATACACTGGATACAGAGATGCTCCTTTGACGAGATCTCCACCTAGTCGTGATGATTATTACAGAGGAAATGATCGCGATGATAATGCGAGGACGGATTCTTTTTATCGTGGCAGATCACCGGGTACGTTTTTTTTTAAAAAACTTAGTTCTGTGCGATGGCAGCCGTTTGCAATGCAAGGCTAGACGGCATAAGACATTCTGCATGGTCTACAATTCATTATTCTTTTAACACAATGCTTATTGTTTACCCTAGGTGCTGATCGAGGCCGCCGAAATCGCGATCGAAGCAGGTCACCCGCGACAGTAGATCGCTATGAGCCTTCCAGCCGTTCTTCGAGAGATGATTACGACAGAAGAGACCGCCCATCGCGAGACTCCCGACGACTGTCTCCAGGGCCCGTCAATATTGATCGATATGTTCCAGGTCAGGATTTGGGTCCTGCCACACCGCAAGTCAGAGTACCAGATCCAGCCACACTCACCTATCAAGTTGGTTTTTCATACTATGGAGCGTGGTGGAGACAGACCGAGAAGGACAAGGAGGAGAAAGAGCGCGCACGAACTGGCAAGCGTCCAACTCGCGACAGTGTTCCGGAAGATCGCGATGAGGAGAAGGCGAGGATCCAGGCTGGCTACGATGCCTACAAGGAGGAGTTGCAGGCTAAGATGGCAAGAGCTTTTGTTCAAGAGCACAAAGGCGAGCAATGGTTCCAGGAGAGATATCTTCCCGAGGTCAGAGATGGCATTCGCCAGCAGTTGAACGAATTCCGACGATCCAACTACAGCCAATGGGAGCAAGATATTGATTCTGGCACTTTTGACGAGTACTCCTTGGAAGGCATCCCGAAGTCTGACAGCAATGGAGCTGGTGGTGTCATTGAGAAGGAAGAGGGCGAGACTAGTGCGGTTAACGAAATCCTTGGAGTTGGAGATTTGGTACCACCGAAGGGTAGCGACATTCGGGATGAGAATATGTTTCAGCCAACTCTTCTTATCAAGACCATTGCCCCACATGTTAGCCGTCAGAATCTTGAGGCCTTTTGCAAGGAGCTTCTTGGAGAGGATGAAGGTGGTTTCAAGTGGTTGAGCTTGAGCGATCCAAACCCGAGCAAGCGATACCATCGTATTGGCTGGGTTATGCTTCATCCTGCGCCGGACAGCATGCCAATTGTCGATCGTCCTGAGATGAAGGACGAAGATGGAGATATTAAGGTTGTCACAGTTCCACAAACAACCGCCGAGCGAGCATTGGAGGCTGTCAATGGGAAGACTGTCAAGGATGAGGTTCGAGGTGATTTCATCTGCCATGTTGGCGTTCACAATCCTCCTACTCAGCCAAGAAAGAAGGCTCTCTGGGATCTCTTTTCGGCACCAGAACGTGTTACCAAGGATTTGGAGCTCGCTCAACGATTAGTCCAGAAGTATGAAGAAGATTTTGGATCTGATTTCAATGCTATCTTGAAAATTGAAGAGCGCGTTGAGGATCTCAAGAACCAAGGACGCCTCCTTCCACCAGTTACATCCCTTGTTGTCAAGAAATCAAAGAAAGAGCAAGATTTCTTAGGTCTTGACATCGAAGAAGCGGAAGAAGGCGAAGAGGAAGAAGAGGAGGAGGAGGAGGGTGCCTTGGATGATGAAGTAGATGATGAGGATCTTTTGGTCAAGAAGAAGCAGCTTGATCTCATGGTCGAATACCTTCGCCGTGTCTTCAATTTCTGCTTCTTTTGTGTTTTCGAAAGTGATTCTATTCACGAACTCACTCGCAAATGCCCAGGAGGACATCTTCGTCGACCACGAAACACATTGAGTACATCTGGTAAGGCCGCTGCTCGCGCTAGTGCTTTGGGTGAACCATTCCCTGGTAAGAAGCGAACCGACACTGATCTCTCCGAGCTGGACGGTCCACGATCGCCTGATGCTGAAAGAAAATTCCAGCGTGGCAGTATGGCCTCTAAAGCCGAGCAGCAGCTTCAGCGTGCATTCAATTGGGTCAAGACTTTTGAAGACAAGGTCAATCAGATTCTGGAACCAGACGCTGCTGATCTTCACAAGCTTGGTGGAAAGCCGCTTGAGGAAGCTTTGGGAGAGGAGTTGATGAAGTACGTCAAGCAAGAGGATGAGCACAAATACAGATGTCGTGTTCCAGAGTGTACCAAACTGTTCAAGGAGGAGCACTTTTGGAAGAAGCATGTTGAAAAGCGTCATCCAGAATGGTTGGAGGGGCTGAAGAAAGATGTAAGAGCATTTTACCCCACTTTCTATAAATTTGCTAACCTACTAGATTGAACTTGTCAATACATATGTCCTTGATCCTGCTCATATAGCACCATCAAGATCGGATGCCAACAGCAATGGTCATTTCCCGCCATCGAACGGTCAGATGCCAGCAGGAACTCCAAGAGGCTTCAACCTCCAGAATTTCAACTTCAATATGGCTCAGATGCCAGGCTTTGGTCAACCAGGAGGATTTCCATTCATACCTGGTGCTGGTGCAATGCCTCCAAACTTTAACGATCGTAGTGGTGGTCCTATTAGACGTCGTGGCGGTGGATTCCCAAACAGCGCTCGTGCCGCTCCTTACGATCAAAATCGTCGACCAAGGGACCCTCGCTTTGCTGACAATGCTGGACGTCTCAGCCCTCCACCTGGAGTTCGTCGTAGCACTGCTGCCAGCGGTAGTGGGAGATGGGGTGATGGAGCTGCGGGTGGTGCAGCGATTGGACCCAGGGAGTCGGTCCAAGGACGCAATCTCAAGTCGTATGAGGATCTTGATGCGGTTGCTGGGGGTGGATCAGGCGAGTTGAATTATTGATTGTATGATTTGTGAACATTGATGGGAATGAAATTGGTACTTTGGTGTGGCGTTGGCGTTCGCATGCATTTTGGCTTTCTGACATAAAAATGGCTTTTGCTTGCCACATACAAGATGGGTGGGAAAGAATTGATATATTTTTTCGGGGTTATTGTATTATTTGGCCTCAGTAGCGATGAAATAAAATATTTGATGTACAGTTGTCTTTTGAGGGTGATTTAAACTCTGAAAACACAAATGAGCACAGAGATAGATTGATAACCAAAGTATAATAAAACCTTACAGTCTCAACAAGATTGGTACGTTGGTTTTAGCTGGTATTCTGCTTTCCATTGAGTTTCCACTTTTAGCTGACTGTACTCGCTTATAAAGCAACTGCACCCGTTCAATTATGCGTACGCTTCTATCCATACTCTCTCTCTATCCACCTTGATCCAATTCATCTCTTGAAAACCCGTTTTTTCCAAGCAAGATCATCCCACCAGACAATCGCCATCACAGTTGCCTCCACCCCAAAGCAAACCAAAACCTAATACTCCTCTCCCTCCCCCTCACTACCGATGCCATCCGCGCCAACCTCCTCATAATCCCTCTCCAACGCCGCCAGATCCTCCCTCGCCTCGCTGAACTCCCCCTCCTCCATGCCCTCGCCGACATACCAATGCACAAACGCGCGCTTCGCGTACATCAGATCGAACTTATGGTCCAATCTCCCCCACGCCTCCGCGATCGCCGTCGTGTTCGACAGCATCGACACGCTGCGGTCGACCGACGCCAGGGCCCCATCGTTAGGTGACGTCGATGGAACGGACATCGGCTTGCGGTTGTTGATGCCCAGCTTGAAGCCCGTGGGACACCACTCCACGAGGTTGAAGGACGTTTTGGCTTTCAGGGTTGAGACGGCTGCATTGCAGTCCCGGGGGACGACGTCGCCTCGGTAGAGGAGCGCGACGGCCATGTATTTTCCTTTGCGGGGGTCGCAGACGACCATTTGGTTGTTGGGTTCGAAACATCTGTTTTAAGTGTCAGTCAGTTGTGCTTCTTTCGTCTCGCTTAATTCCAGCGACACAGCGGGAGATAGAGATGTGAGTGAAAACAAAACCAGAAAAGAAAAACTAACTGCAGCGTCAACTCCTCCGTCCGGAAACTCTCATGCCCACTCCTCGCCGCGCTGATGACCGGCGCATAACTAATGAGCGGATAATGGATCCTAGGGTACGGCACCAAGTTCGTCTGGAACTCGTTCAGATCCACGTTCAGCGCGCCGTCGAACCGCAAGCTGCTCGTGATGGAGGACACGACTTGCGCGATCAAGCGGTTCAGGTGCTCGAATGAGGGGCGGGGAATGTCGAGGTTGCGG
Organism: Margaritispora aquatica; assembly: GCA_007644065.1. NCBI lineage: Eukaryota > Fungi > Ascomycota > Leotiomycetes > Helotiales > Discinellaceae > Margaritispora > Margaritispora aquatica. Next base: position 1,766,665 of record VJWN01000010.1, read on the forward strand.
CGGCAGATGTCGTACACGGCTTCGTTGTCTACCAGGAAGGTGCAGTCGCTGTGTTCGATGGTGGAGTGTGTGGAGAGCACGGCGTTGTAGGGTTCTACGACGGCGGTCGAGACGAGTGGTGCTGGGTCTGGTGGGATTTAGTGTCTGGATTTGGATTTGGAACGTGGTTTTGCGAGGGAAGACTTACAGACAGCAAACTCAAGCTTGCACTTCTTCGCGTAATCTTGTGAAAGACGCTCCTGAAGCAGAGCACCGAATCCGGATCCAGTTCCTCCTCCGAAGCTGTGGAAGATCAGGAAGCCTTGGAGACAGGAGCAGTTATCCTGAGGGGTGATGTCAGCTATGATGCTCTGCCTTGTGCGGATTTCTCCTCCGTATTTCCGATTTTTGCGCTTCAAATTTGGTTCCCCGTTTTGAGGAATAGATAAGGTAGTTGCTTACCAGAACTCTCCTAATTTTGTCCAATGTCCCCTCTAAGATTTCTTTGCCGATTGTGTAGTGTCCACGCGCATAGTCTGTAAATACCGTCAGTTCTCGCATCCGCATCATATCCACATCAATCTCACTATTTGCAGCATCCTCCTTCCCGCTAACCAACAGCTCCGGATGGAACAAATCCCTGTACTCTCCAGTCCTGATCTCATCAATTGGACTGGGATCCAAATCGACAAAGATACTCCTGGGCACGTATTTCCCGCTGCTAGTCTGCGTAAAGACCGTGTCGAGCTCGCCGGATTCGTGGAGATCTTGCGCGGCGGGGTTGGGACGTCCGTCACGGGAGAGGCCGTGTTCGAGGAGATACCTGTGGAGTGGTGTGTGAGCTTTTGTTTTCTTTGGAGGGTGAGAGGGGGGGGACGTACAGTTCCCAAGCACTGTTTCCAAGCTGGGTGCCAGCTTGGCCTATGTGTAGGTGAAGAATCTACACAATGCGCCGAGCTATTAGCAGAGCTTCGTTCCTTTCTTCCATCGTTTATCGTTATGCCCATCTCAATATTCTAGTCGAAGCTCAATTAAGGTCCCAATTCCAATGGCATGCTTTCTTCTGCCTTGCATTTCTTTTGCCCCCATTATCTCCACCATTGATGTCTTTCCTACTCCCACGCTTGTATTCAGGTACCATTACACCACAGCCAGCCGTCCATTCAATCCCCTCCCCACAGCGGCAGAACACCTTCAACTAGACCCCTTGAACCAAAGTAAAAACCAACATACCTCTCCTCTCGTCATGTTGCCGGCTTCGAATTTGTGTCTGGAGTTTCCGATTCTTCGTCTGGGTAGCAGTAGCTATAGGGAGAGAGTAAAGGAGCAAACGTAGATGCAATTGAACGGTGAATGCAAGTTGGTCGCTGCTCAATTGTGGGGTGCAAGCTGGTTTTAAGTGGGGTCCAGATTCATGCATGCTGGGGAGGAGAGAGGGCACACCGCCTTTTTGGTGTTGTGCAGTTTAGCGAGCGGCCCCTGAGTTAGATCTCGGCTAATTGCTGCTCGCCTATGGAGGACAACTGTGGACAATGGGGTTCAGTAAGGCACCAGGATGGAATAGGAAGAGAGAAATTTCACCTCGCTCTTAGTCCACCCAAGCAGCTCAAATCGATGGGATGTGGCAGGGCCGTTGTTGAGTTGAGGGAGGCATCTGACGAAGGATGTATTGTTGTTTATGATTGAGGCACATATTCTGTTCATCATGCCATCAACATCGTAATTCGAACCATACAGTTTGATGTCTACAGTTCGTTAGCTATTTAGCGACCAAGCATACTAAATTGTCTGCAAAAGCCTAGTCATTGCATATTTAGGAAGAAAATCAGAACAAATATGTGCTTTTATTCACTGAAGACTCATATCTAACATAGCCTGCAACCAAGAAAGCGGTAATTCAATTTTCAAATGCCATTCTTAGCATAATTTACATGTAAATAGCCTAGCAAATGACATGGCAGCCTTCGCCGAGCCACTAGACTGCTTCAATTCTTGAATGCACCACAATTCGAAAACGCTTCACGACATATTCCAACTACAAAATGGTCTGGCACGCTTTTCGTTCCTAGCACCAAACATTCTGCACAACCAACCAGGTAACCATTTCCTCAACTACTCAATTAGACATCAATACACGCTAAATAATATCCAGCAAAATGATCGACCCCCACGAGAGATCTCTCTCCCTGCTAGATTCAGTCCCATTCGTCTACTCTAGGCCCTGCCAATGTCACGGTCAAACCTCCTACGTTTGCCAGGCCGACACCAAAAAGGAAACTGGAGTTTGTGAAGGTGGAAAGTCAACAAGCTGGACTGCTGGTTATTGCATGCCATGCAGGGTAGGTCTCTTTCCTTTGTGTGTTTCCATGTCTACTCCTCTGCTCCGAGCTTCTTCTCATGGTTTTTTACTGACGTATTTGTTTTGTAGAGTGCAAGATGTTATCGCATTGCGAACTTCATTAAGTTTGTACAGGATGCAAGAAAGAAAGCTCAGAGAGAGATTGAGGAGAGAAAGGCCGCGGAGGAAAAGCTAAAGGAAGAATCGTCGTAGATTCAGAGATTGGTTTCTTCTCCAACATTAGAGCCTTTGTATTGAGCTTCACTCGAAACTCTCGGGAATAATTCTAGCGAAATTTCTCGGATATGTTCTACTGCCTGCTCCATGTGTCTGCCAGAAACCAATTCGCAACCTGTGATTATTAACCTGGAATTTGACCAGTGTCTTACCTACCCCAAAAAATTTTGATCTTCCATATTATAAAGAGCTTTGTTAGTCTTTGTATGACCCTTCAATCCGTTAAGTTCTCTATTGTTGCAGTTGAGCATCTTTCTCTGAAAGTTTAATTAGGGTAAATATGGAGGATAATGCTCAGCCATGATTCAGATACCGTGAAAAGCCAAAATCTAAGTATAAAAATGCTTCCAATCAGATCTTTCACGATCTTCTATCCTCCAGACCCATTCCTCGAAAATATTAGAAATCTATTTCACTGCATGTTTTACTTCTCGCCCACTATCTCGAATTCCCTATACTATTAAAATAAAACAACACCACCCAGCACTATGAGCACAAGCAACAAGATTACAGTTCCACCTCTACCTCTGCCTCTTCCACCTTCTACTCCACCGTACTCACCTCCTCCAAGCCCCCCTCTAACGCCTCCCCCTCAATCTCGTCTTTCCTACCATCAATCTCCTGACCTCAATTATGACTGCTTCCTCCACGATATCCGAGGCGATTTTAGTCACTGCTAGCACAAAAGGGGTACAGACGCAGCACATGGACACCTCTCCTATGAAGGAAAACCAGATTATTCCGAGAGGAATTATTGCAGCTGGCTAAATAACCACTTCTTCAATTATCTATGAGTGGGCAATAATTGCGATTGGTGAGCAGCAGAGGTAAGTTTTTTCTAATCCTTCCTTTGCTACTTATATCATTTGAACACCTCTCATCTGCACCGTGCAACGATTGATCGTATTGTTGCAGGTTCTGTTATCCTGTCATTACTTAAGTATAATTTGGTAGCTCAACATACATTATGTAGTCAGGTGTAAAGAAAACGAACGGAATTAAAAGCAATACTTAAGAGAAAGTGGAGACTTGCAACTGATACCAAAGAACACTATATTATTAATCTAAAAGTAATTGATCTATCTATAATTGGCCTTAGATATGTGTATCACAAGTGATCCCCGAGAAACCAATGCTTTATTTAGTTTGACTTGAGAAACAAATCACACGTCCAATGTCTTTTCAAATTCAGATCATACATCCTAGTTACTTAATCACCAACCAAAGTCTACAGTTGTTCAGAAGCTTAGATACCCAGTAGCCAGCCTCAATCAAAAGACTGCTGCTACAATTGTCCTAAACACTTCCAAAGATCTCCATGCACGACGGGTTTGTTGAGTAATCCACAGTTCAAACATTCCAGTCTTCGATTCCCAACTTGAAGTATATGACTTGCAAGCAATCTAAGGCTTTTAGTAGTCACAATCAAGCAATATGGCCGTCGCTTCAAGAACCATCCATCTTTAAACACTACAGTATAAGACACCTTCTTCCCACTCTCTCATCATCTTCCATTCCTCAATTTCTATCCAACATCGCCATCCAGCTCATCCAACACACTCAACCCAGACATATACATAGAATTCCACACCACCACAGACCCACATCACCCACCCACTCACCGCAAAAACGTCCAATGCAACCGACCGATCAACACCAACCCCATCCCCGCGCTGCACCTGCGTCTCGACTGCCTACTCAGCCTGTCGTGCTCTCACCACCTGTCAGGGTTTCTCTGCTCAAACTAATGGCTACTGTTATTCTTGCATAGAGTGTGATCCCGAGGAGCGACGCGCTGCTAGGGAGAGGGCTAGATTGGCGGAGATCGAAAGGCTTGCCTGTGAGCTGACCTAGTCCTCTTTTTTCCCGGTTGTTGTTCTTCTAAGCTGTGTACTGTTTTTTGATGAGAAAAATATGGAGTTGCAGAGTAGAGGCTGATTGACGTGTCTTGGGGCTTAGATTTCGGTATCGTGAAGACGAATAAGAAGTGATAGAGATGATGAGAGAAGGCAGAGATGGAGTTGTCATGTTGATCGAAAAAACAGAAGAAGCGAAAAGGAAGAATAAAGAAGTGTGATTTTAAACTGGCAAAGACCAAATGGTGTCGAAATAATTAGAAGTCTTCGATATATTAGCGTCGGCTCTCATAATACCGCTGAGTAAAAAAGAGATAGTATGCGGGTGTGTGAGTGGTGTAATTGCAAGCTTAGTTTGCTAATGAAAAGCATATGAGTTCAAACAACCTACTTGTCCTTAAATCTATGTAGAATGTTGTCTGATATATATAACATATGCTTCTTTTGTACTGTAAACTCCAGGGCTACTTATCTACTGTCTCACACCCTGAATGGTAAACGATCCACAAATCTCACACAAGTGTTGTGCCGAGTAGAGAGTGATATAAGCTGCGTTGTGTGATGTCAATGTTCCATCAAAGTCACAACAAGTGCCACCAAACATATCTCATCTTGAATCATAATTCATACGAGCACTCTATACTCAATGTGTCCTCCATAAGCGTCACAATCATAATCACGTTCACATTCACCTTCACTACCATTATCTTGATTCTCAAAATGCTATTCGATTCACAACTTGAGGTTCCAAATACTATAAAGCCATACCTGAACTATGCCTGAGATCCCGCTCTATATCAGTTCTCAACACAATATCCACTCAGCCAACCAACTTCAGTATCTGTAACACGCAAAAGAAATTCTTACCTTCAAACCGAACCAAACTGAACATACCTTTTAAACCAAGACTCGCCAAGCGAAACCATACTCCCCTATATACACCCTTACACTCAATCGCAAATACAGCCAAAATGTCCACAATACTTAGTATGCCACCACCCCGGTCATGCTACTGCACCAATACAGGCCGAGCAACCTGTTTAACAAGGCAAGGTATATGCGAGGGCTTCCACTGCGAGGGAAGTAGCCCGACAATTACTTCGATGAAGCAAGGCTTCTGTCGCTGGTGTGTGGTGAGTACCTATTCGTTCATGTTGTCCAGTCCCTGTCACTCCGTCGCTACCAAATGGATTGCCGTGCTGAGACAATATAATTCAGGGAGCAGGATGCCTGGCAGCATACAGACAACGAGGATTAGCAGCACAGGCTGCCAGGAACGCCCAGAGGGTCAACGAATGGGGGAGAAGCTTGTGAATTCAAGTAACGTTACAGTAGGGCAAAATGAACGTCCACTTATATAATGGGTTTGGGTTTGGCGGGCTAGCTAGAAAGGCTTGGTGTATAATAGTACTTTAGACAGACAACTATAAAATCTACTTTTGCTTTTATAATCCATATATATTTAATAATTTATACTTTAACCGCTTAGAAATATAGAGAAAAGAAATCTAGCTTCAAATTAAAACTAGAGTCTAGACCAACGAGATTTTTATATTCTATTGCCTAAACCAACAACTAACACCTGCTATCCTCGTATAAGAAACCATAAGCGAGATTCTCACCCTAATTATTATCACAACCGCGACCACGACTATAATAGTTCTATCAACTAATATCTATACTGCTTTATACTAACTAAACGCGCCAGGATTGGAACATATCCTAATCTGCTCTACTCTGCCTTGATCTTCTGTGCTCTATTCTACCTCGCTCTGTAACGACCTACGCCCTGAATCAAAATCCAAGTTCTTTCCCAATCATCTTCAGCAAACAAAACTCCCACTCATGATTCCCAAAATGCCACTCCATTCAAAACTCCACGTTTCAAAGACTATCTAGAAAATTATACCACAGCTACGCCTGAACACCTGCTCTATATCAGTTCCAAACACACTATCTATTCAACTAACTCCATCACCAACAACAACACGCAAACGCAAAATCCCATCCTCAAAACAAAACAACCCGAACACACCCATCTCACCCGCCAATCTTCGCTAAACGAGACAATACTCCTCTATACACCCTCACACACACAACGGCAATCACAACCACAAATACAACCATAGCCAAAATGTCCATAGCACTCAGCATGCCACCACGCCGATCCTGCTACTACGCAGTCACAGGCCAAGCAGCCTGTCGCACAAAAGACGCCAACCCTGAGGGCTTCGTCTGCGAGGGAAATAACCCGACAATTAGATTAATGAGGCAAGGCTTCTGTCGTTGGTGCCAGGTGAGTAGCTACCTCTTCATTCCTCCTGTCTACTCCCTATAACCTCAGCGCAAGGCCACCAACCATCCTTCATTTCTATCGAACCCGTGCTGAGACAATATAATATAATACAGGGAGCAGGATGTTTGGCAGCGTACCAGCAGGGAATAGCAGCGTCACGGCGTCCCGCTGATTACCAGAGGGGTAGGGAATTTCTGAGAAACATGGGATTTTGAGCAGTGTCACGTTTGAGCAAGTGAGCAATCACTCATATAATGGGTTTGGGTTTGGCGGGTTAGCTACAAGGGCTTGGTGTATTACTATATAGAGTGATAACAATATACTCGATTTTTGCTTTCACATCCATTCGAATACTCTACACTCCCATTACCCTCGAGAAATACAAAACGCCACCTTTGAAATTGAATTGGAGTCTAGACCAACAAGACGTTCCCATGTCGTTATTGCCTCAACTAACAAGTGAAACTTACTCTACTTGTAAGATTACAATAGCTCCATCTAGTAAGATCTTACAAGGAACCGTAAGCGAGACCACCAAACCTCCTCAAGGATCTTACAACCACAACGCACAACTCCACACTGCTTCAGACCAGCCAAGTGAGATAGGTCAGAGTTGGAAAAAATTAATGCTTTGCCTTGCCTCTATAACGACGCGACAAATTTGGAACTTTAGCCTCACCAACCAAACTAAAACCACCAAAACCTACCGACGAGCCAAGCAATATCCAATACCCAACACCTAACACTTCACGCTCAACAATTAATTCCCTGGCCAACATCCTCCCCACTCTGGCTCACACGTGCTCACACATTCTCACACACTCTCTCCGCCCATCATCTCATACTCGTCCTGATACTAATACTTATATTTTCAGAAAAAACAAAATAATATCTCATCGTTGTACGTATCTATTCTATATGTGGCGAATGCCACGAAATCAAAGTAAGGTGCCTATGGCTATGCCTACTTATGCAAGAATACAAAGCATCGAACAAATCAATACTCGCTTCGCTTCGCTTCTCGTTCTGTTTCCTCATCGTCTAATCATTATTTCCAACCCAATCCTCCTTCCTTCCAAGCCCTTTCTGTTCCAATTCACGAAAGATAATCCTTCTCACCCAAAGTTTCTTTTGTAGCAAATACCCTCCCTATTCCATATTCCCTAATCATCTATTTCCCAGTTCCAATTCGTCACTAGAGCCTCCTGTTCTAAGCCAGCCACATGCTCTCAGCTACTTCCGCACACCACTTTTTTACTCAGCAAGAACCATTCTCAACATACTTCCAAAACTCTCCTTCAACTTCCACACCTCCTGCACAACAGGCTTCTCCGGCTCGCCTGCCGTCCGCCTAAGATGATCCTGCTTCCTCGCCCTCCTCTTCCGTTCAGCTGCAATTGGATCGAGCTCATCATCTTCCTCCTCCTCATCACTACTGTCCGCCTCATCTTCATATCCCATATCCTCGAGATCTGCCTCTGGAATACCAAAGTCAGTAGACTTGAACGCGATCGCACCAGGTACTGTCTCTGCTCCTACAGCACCAGTGCCTTCCGCGGCCATCTTCTGGCGCGTCTTGTCTTGATGCCACTTCTTGCGCGCTTCTTGCCATGCGATAAGAGAGTCGATTTCCTTGATTGCAAGGTCGCGGTCAAGCTGATTGACAGAAACGGCACCTGAGAAGAGAGCGTTGATGTCGAGCTTGCCAGCTTTAGGACCTTGACGGAGGAATTCCAGGATTCCTTCAGTCCAGCCCATCAGTTGCGTGAAAAGGCCATTGTCGTGAGTGTGCACTTCATGAACGAACTTGTAAAAGTTATGCTCATGACGTTGGCAGAGATCAATGAAGGCTTGTACTGTTTGATTAGGATCTGCCGAGACATCTTGCTCACGGCACTTTTCGACGACCTGACCTGTTAGCAATGTCTACAATGAATGGAAATGCAACTTACAAGTATCATATCATCGATAAACTCTGCCATATCCGTGACACTGTTGTAGACATTCGCAGACTTGTAAACACGAACCAAAGGCTCATAGAAGATGGTAAACAGATCCTTGAGAAGCTGTAATGTGACAGGCTCTTCAATCATACTCAACATCATTGCCTTGTCCCTTTGTCTCGTATTCAACTTAAGAAGTTGCTTCAAGTACGAGAATAATTGTGCTCCCTGCTTCATCTCATCATCGACGTTATCCACAGCATTGTTCCATGCCACATAGGCGTTGAAGATCTTGCTGATTTGTTCAGAGTTGAGAGGTGGTTCAATAAGCTCAGATCGCAAGATTGCCACAATCAAATCGACTTGGTCCTCTTCAGATTCCAGTCGAATGGTAGCCTTGATATCTTCTGAGGCATCCGAAAATTTCTTGATTTTCTCACAAAAGACCGGATCGCCAACTTTTGCAACGACAGCGTCAATAGATTTCTGGAAACTCCTGATACCCTCGTTAAGCGTCAAAGAGAATATACGTTGCATCAAAGATTTAGTTCCAAACGGCTGGGCCAAGAAGATATCCAGAATAGCAGACATCACCGCGGCGGGATTAGCTATCCGGATTGCGTTCTTGATAAGAGTGTATGGGATCATGGAATGAATCTTCTTGGCTTGTGCAAATAACTCAGGCGAGTTATCCTCTGCCAAGAAAAGATGGTAAATGGTAGCTGCGACTTCAATCCTCAACCATTCAGCAAACTTCTGATATTGAATACTCAAATCTTGGATAGTTTCCTTGTCCTTGATTTCCTTGAAAAGTTTCGTAAGACCATTGCTTTCCACAATATCACGACGGAACCTAAAAATTAGCCGAAGCAATCAAAATCATCGGGTGCACTTACTGCTCCATGTAAACATCCAAATCAGCCGCACGCTTTCTCGCAATCTCATAAAATTGCTTCTGCTCCTCGACTCTCTTTTCATCCATGGCCTTTCTTCTCGCTACATCCTCAACATCAGCATCAGTTGGTTGAATTGGCCCGAAAGTCAAGAATTCCTGCATGGCTCTCGTTTGAGCAATTTGAGGGTTCGACAAAAGGTTGCGCAGGAAAGCCCTCAAAGAGATTCTTTGGTTCTCACGCCAAAGTAGAACAGGCTTGACATATGTAAGTTTTTGTTTCTTAATCGAGGTTTAGATGGCCTACCGAGTCATCGTGTTCTCCAGAGGCTCGTCCATCCATAGAGGGACGAGGAGATGATCTTCCGAAAGAAGCTCCATCTGATATCTTTCGACGGTGATCTATATCATTAGCTCGGCTCCATCGCGAGAGTTTCGCAACTCACCTCTGATTGACAAGTTGTTCATCGATGACTGAACAGGAAGTGTGTTCATCGTAGAAACCGAGGATAATGATGAAGCATCGCTATCCTTACTACTTCCCATAACGCCCCCCAAAAGCCCCGAAGCTGTGGAGCTTTGCTTATTCTTCTTGGGAAGCGGTGGCAAGATCTTTCCAGGCAACTCGGTTCGTAACCTTTTGTGAAGTCTGCTGAAATCACCATAACGTCTTCCAATAAAGAACTCTAGCTCATTTTTTCGCTTGACACGTAAGATGAATTCCTGCCTTTGTTAGCACCGTCCACTTCGACAGGTCGTCGCACTTACAGCATGCTTGTGATACCTGATATTCCTCTTCACTGATGTGGTTCTCACTCCAGCAACATTGACATCCCACCCATTAACATAATGGCCCTCTGGTAAAGTCTGCAATACACCATGATCGATAGCTCCAGCATCCACAACCTCCAGCTCGGAAAATCGAATGCGCTCTTCATATCCTGACGCAGTTGGTATACCCGAAACCATCATCAGCTCGACCAATTTCTGGCATTTTATCGATAATTTCTTTCGCTTTGTCTCTTCTAATCGATCTTCTGAGCTCGAGATGTGTTTATTGGCGAACGATTGTAAGAACTATCCCGTCAGCATCACCCAACAACACTTATCAACCATGGAGAACATACAACTTGCAATTTATCCTGCCAAAACTCCTTCTCCTTCGCCTTATCCAGGAAGGGAAACTCGCGAACATGATGCACGAACAGGTACCTCAAAATCGGCAAATCACTATCCAGTGGACTCACCTCCCCGAAGTCAGACTTGAATGGTGCACCGAAGCGCTGTAACGCAGTGGGAGAGTTTAACTCGGTGACTTCGAAGTTGACTTGTTGGGAAATAAGCTCGCGCTTGAGATCTGAGAAGTGTTAGCTCGGCGTTACACTTCCATCTGCCAGTTCCTCTGCCCCAGGCTCGCTCGCAGACTCAAAGAGTCAGTATGGAAATCTTACAATGTTCCTGCTTTCCGGTCAGAGCTTGTCCGCTGCTCTTTGGCTTGGAATCCGCCGCACCATCACCATTCAGCACTTTGCGATCCATATTTGCGCTGTGCTGATTTCTTCTCTCCTCTTTCCGATTCCTTTCCCTCTGCTCTACTTTCCACTCGATCGAGGAGACTTTATTTTCTGCAGCTTGCGGAACGCCCGGGTTTTGCTTGCTTTGCTCTGCGCTGCTTCTCGTTCTCGTTCTTAGCGGGGTCTTGCGAGACTATGTATCAGATGCGCGGACGGCGCTTCGACTGCAATTCGTACAGTACAGCAGTACCTTACTGATAGGTAGGTAGGTAGCTTATGCTTGCTTGAAAAAAAAAACCTGGTGACTGTGGCTTGCTTGGGGCTTGCGTGGGCGCGTTTTGGTTATTTGTGCTGTAGCGTGCGTGCTTACTTAACGTATGTCTGGTTTATTACATGCACAGGATTCCTGTAAGATTTTAAGGTACTGTACCCCAAAGGTAAGATAAAGTCAAGCTGCTTGCTTGCTGACTGCGCCTCCCGTTCCAGTTTCGTTTTCTTTCGCAGGCGTTACAGTCCGGCAGCAGGTTGGTTGACTCGAGGCAGAGGGCAGTAATGTAGCGGGGTAAATAAACAAGGTCCCTCCTGCAGTGCTTGGATAGAATGCTCGAGCAAATCGTTGCGAAGGTAAGCAGGAAGCAAGCAGTCAAGCCAATAGGTAACAAAAGCACTGAGTGAATCACAGAACAACTTTCGAAGGAAGCAAAAGAACAATCATGGAATATGTATGCGTAAGCTAGCTTAGTATCTTAGTATCTAAGTATCCATACTGAAGGTATCTAGTTAAAATAGGCCCTAATTTTTCAACCCGCAAGCAAAAGAAGGACGTAATTCTCAGGGCTCATCATGCATACCTGACCTTCCGGAACGTGTAAGTGCAAGTGCAAGACAGGGCAGGGATGAATTATTCCACCGTTGTGGCTTGGAACGCGAACTCTCCAGCCATGACCAGCCATGTCCTTCGTCATCGCGCCTTGAGCCTTGCGAGGAAAACAGATCCTTGGCATTCTTGAGTGGCACCGACCGGCAAGACGGCGAGAACCCAGCTCCATAGCTGTGCATATTGGTGCTAAGAATAGAGAGCAAGAGCAAGATCAAGACCAAGACCAAGACCAAGATTATCTTACAAGTATTGTAATTCCGATCCTATAGTGATAATATAGGGAAGGCGAGGAGGCTTGTGAAGAGGGTTTTCTTCTTTTGCTTCCATTGTCTTACTCAAGAAAATCAACCCCGCCAAGTATCGTCAAGACATCTCCAAGACTGAAGGATGGAAGTGTGCGAGCAATTCGAACACAGTATTGGTGACCACAGGTTACACGGCAGAGGACCAAGAACTGGCTTTTGGAAGCTCAAACATTCAGAGCTCCATCGGTCCTCTTGCTTTGATGCTGGTGTAAAGAGCGGTTTAAATAGTGTGTGACGTTGAAACTGTATATACAGTATATTGTTTCTCGGTCTTCAAAGGACTACCATCTCTTAAAGCCAGTGCGTGATGGAGCTCTGTTAATCTAATAGCCAGCTGCTAGATTTCATTACATTAACCAATACAAGCGTCTAGGGTATCATAACGTCATTCGCCCAAATTAATAGACTCTCCCTTCTGCTCACTCATGTTTCCTGCATCTTCTCAAACTTACAGCTCATCGAAAACCCTCAGTCTCATATCCTCCTCTCCCCTGATTTCCCCTTCTCTCAACTTCTCCAACACCCTCCCCGCATGCTTATTTCCCCTACTCTCATTACTCTTCATCTCAATATCCGGCCTCCTCCCCAACAGTCCACTAGCATTGAACCCAACAATCTCTCCTTCCTCCCCTCCAAACACTGTCCGCGTCGGCGCAAACCTCTGCACCAACACTCCAATCAGAAATAGTCCCCCAAATACAGCCATGACAATCCACATAACCTTCAACCGCATCCGCGTCTTATCTTTCCACTCCTTTTCTGCCTCCTCCCAGCCCTCCACTCTATATTTCACAGCATTGACTCTGCTGCCAAGAGTTTTGATCGTCTCTCGTCCAGCGTGCACACGTTCTGCGAGCTTCTCAATCCGTTTCTCCTGCTCTTCGAAGCCTGCGAATGCATTCAGCTGCATATTTACATCTTGCACTATGTCTCCTGCTTCTTGCTCGAATTCTTGCTTGAGCTGCCTCGTCATTGTGGCTAGCTCTTGCATTGAAGAGATGGTGTTTTGCAACGTGCTGAGCTTCTCCAGGACGGAGTAGTACGTATTATCCAGTTTCCTGGTTGTAGCGTTGGATTGTATATTCAAATCCGTCAAGGCATTCCTCAGTCCGCTGTTTCCAATTAGTAATTTACTCCATACCCATATACTATGTAAACTCACATAGCCCTCAAAACCCCCCTCTCCCTCTCCTCAGCTACCTCCCCCTCTCTCACGACCCTCTCCCGTTCCCCCACTCCATCTCCAGGACCCATGCCACCAACTCCAAACACACTCCCCCTCCGACTCGCATTCCTGCTTTCGTCTGGCGTAACGCCCTCACTCCTCGTCCCCCTCTCCGCCAACAACGCCGTGACCTCACTCTCCTGTCCGCTCCCCTTGTCCGCTCCCCCTCGACTATGGTGATGCTTATGGATGTGCGGATGCCTATGATGATTATGCCGGGAATGCAGCTTTGATTTCTGCCCCGACGGAGGAGAGATCTCGGTGATGGAGCGGGTGGTGAGATGACGAGGGCGTTGGGGTGAGGTTGGTGCTGGTGTAGGAGGTGCTTTCTCTTGGAACAGTTCTGAGATTGGGAGAGGATTGGGGTGGGTTGCCATTTTGGCGGAGGGAGTTTGAGTTTCGAGGTTGAGCTCGAGCTCGGGATCGTGTTTGCGCGGCTGCGATGGGGAGGTATTGGTGGATGGGGAGGAGGGGGAGTCTTGGGGGGGTGATCCAGGTCGTTTCATGGGTGACAAGTGCCGGGTTCGAAAGGGTCTCGGGAGACGGTCCCGGATGTTGTATGGTAACATCCTGGCTATTGGATGCAAGTATTATATGGAAGAGAATACCAACAACTCATGCGATATCGAAATGATGTTTAATTGGCAATAAAATATACATCTTCCTCAGTAAGTAAAACTTGCGGTCTTGAGAATTCTTATCTTGGAAGGAGCTTTGATCTCCATGCATGCATTCAGAAGTGATTCTAAACTCAAATACATCTAGTTTGTCCTCGTTCGAGACATCCGAGACATTCAGTATCACCTAATCGAGGTGCATCCGGAGAATGTCCTTTGCTGTGTCGACCTGCAAAGACTGAGATCTTCTGAGATCTTAGGTCTTATGAATGACCATAATGTACTCGCAGTTTGATTGTCGTTGTCGTACCACAATCAGACACAGCCTGTGACAAGAACCATGACTCCATTTTCCATGCCAAACGCCGAATATGCATCCTTTGAATTCACACTCAAGACTTCAACATCTTGTTCCTCTTCTCCCTACGCTTTAACCGATCAACTCTCTTCCTGTGCATCGTCTCGGCCATCTTTTCATAACGGGCCTTCTCCTCCTTCGCAGCACGCTTGTCCTTCAGGGTTTGGATTTTCCTCTATTCCAACATCAGTATGTGCGCAAAATTCTCTCCATGACAAATCCCACCTGTCTCTCAGCTTCCTTCTCCTCCTTCATCTCCTTCTCCTTGGCTTTCACCGCTGCCATGGCTATCCTCTCAACCTGTCGCTTCTCGTAGGTGCCATTTCCAGCTTTGGGGCGAAATGCAGACTTGGGTTCATGCCATTGTTTGCCTGGATGGTATTAGGAAGTGTTTGCGCAAAAAAGGTGTTCGCAAACTCACCATTCACTCGCATTCCTTGGGCCTTGACTGGTACAGCAGCAGGAGCTGGAGCAGCAACCTGAGGTTCTGCGACTTCGGCAGACATACTGAGAGGAGCTTGCCGTGTCGATTGAGTGTATGTGGTGATGGTTGAAGCTGGAGACTGCTGTAGTCAAAACTGGCATTTGGATTCGGCTTATCGAAAAAAAGTCTAGATCGATAAGAAAAGATTCAGCGCTACAGTAGTCCCCGCCTAACCGCCACCATTACCTAGCCACTACGAGTAATTCCTGTAGCGTCGCCACACTAAGGTACCAATGCAATTCTTTTTTCGGATCTGGTGAAAGTTTTTGGTTTTTTTTTTTCTCTCTCCCTAGTTAAAGAGAATCTTGCAGTTATGGTATTTTAGTTTTAGAGCCAAAAGGGCTTTCATTATTTACTTCATTTTGGTCTCGTTCCTGATGTCTTTGATGGTCCCATTATTCACCATACATTCCTATTGCGTGGTTTATTCTTAGCAAAATCACTCATTTACTCACTCACTTACTCACTCACTTATCCATTTATTTATCCTTCTTGACCGCTACAGTACCTCCCCTTGTCCATAGTTAAATACCTACCTTACCTACATACTGTATGTACAGTACTTTATGTCCCACGATAACACATGGACAATCGATAAGAGCCCAATCCCGTCATTCCTCCATTTCGGGTCCCCCAACTCTGATTCAGAAAATAACGTACGCCTCGTCCTCGTCCTCCTCCTCCCCCTCCCCCCCTCCATTCCACATACAATCCACAATATTATTCACCAAAATCCTGGAACTCCACTCAACTGCGCTGCCAAGGGATCTAATCAGATAATTTTCACTCTCGATAATCTGATGGGATATTAAAGGGAGCAAGAAGTGCAGACCGCCTTCTTGCTTGTACTGCATCTTTGGGTCCAAAATAGAGAGAGGCTTCTACTTATTGGAGTTGGTGTCAGTCCAACATCAGCTTCACCAACACCAACACTACTCGACCCCAACTGGAGGATTGGCCAGAGGATACATTTCGGGAATATATAACAGAGCGGCTCCCACTTCCACAGTTCCAATATAGTCACAACTGCAATAACGAGAAGGTCGGATTGACCCGCCCTCTTCCCTTCGACCCCACCACCCCGATCACGGCGTTACAACATAACGGCTGTACAACCTTCAAAATGGCAGCAACAACTACCGCAGAGTTTACCTCCACTTCCTCGCCCTCTCTCACTACTTCCAAACCAAAGGCTTCACTCATGGATGCAGGAGAAGACATAGTCTTTGGCTCTGTACGTCCTCTCCCACAACCTCTTGCCATTCACAGCCTAACTAACACATGATAGATCGCCGGCGTAGCAGGAAAATACATCGAATACCCCTTCGACACTATAAAAGTCCGCCTCCAATCGCAACCCGACCACCTCCCACTTCGCTACACCGGTCCCCTAGACTGCTTCAAGCAATCACTGTCCCACTCCGGCGTGCTAGGTCTCTACCGTGGTATTTCTGCCCCTCTCGTCGGTGCCGCACTCGAAACCTCATCTTTGTTCTTCTGGGAATCAGTAGGACGGGAATGGCTCTTCAAAGCTGGAATGTACAAGCGAGAGGAGAGGCTTCCACTAAGTGCCTTGTGGTTAACAGGAGCTATTAGTGGCGCTTTCACGAGTATTGTCTTGACGCCAGTGGAGTTGGTGAAGTGCAAGATTCAGGTCCCGGCCAACGCTGCACCGGGTGTCAAGGCACCAAGTCCAATGAGTGTGATCAAAGAGGTGTGGAAGCACCAGGGTATCAAAGGTTTCTGGAATGGGCAACTTGGTACGCTGATCCGCGAGACTGGTGGTTGCGCAGCTTGGTTCGGAAGTAAAGAGACAACGACGCTCTTGTTGCGTCGGTGGAACGACCGCGCCTCCACCACCACCCTCGCTTCTACACCCGAGCTCCCTCTCCCACTCTACCAACAAGCCCTCGCAGGTGCCAGTGCAGGAATGTCGTATAACTTCCTCTTCTTCCCAGCCGACACCATCAAGTCGCGGATGCAGACCGTGTCGTCGTCATCCACGGCTCGCAAGGTGAGTTTCATGGAGGTCGGCACTGCGATATGGAGGAGTAGTGGATTGAAGGGACTGTATCGGGGTTGTGGCATCACAGTCGCGAGGAGCGCGCCGAGCAGTGCGTTCATCTTTATTGTGTTTGATTGGTTGAAGGGGCGCTTTCACGTGGAGTGAGAAATGAGAAACGAGAGGATAAATGGACAGGCGAGTAAGGAAGGAAGGATATTTGCAGCATTTCAGCGGTGGTGGTTTTTTTTTAATTTTATTTCCGAGCATTTTGGACATGATCTATGCATACAAGCATAAGCGAGCAAGCGAATGAGCACCAAAAACACAACACATCACAGCAGCGAGAGGATACCATTTATAGAGGGCATACCTAGGGTGGATTTATTTTGCTTGACGGCGTTTGAAAGAGAAGGATCTATGGCACATTTTCAATTTTTTTCGAATTGACAGCACCAAAAGGGGAAAATACGGCATTGGGGTTTGGGGAGGGATTGATTGATTGATTGGGCATGAATGAATGAATGGCATTGCAAGTTGCGAGTTGCGACCTGACGCATTTAGATAGATAGATGAGCTTTCAGCATTGCATTGGGGATGAATATATTTCAATTCATCAAATCTAAACAAAGGCTGAAGCAAAAAATCATATATATGAATGGGTTGGATGGGCTGAAGGTGCATACTACCTAAGGTACCTAGCACATGTCAATTCTCCTTACCACATCCATCCACCCCCCCTATTTACCCGCTTCCACTTCTGCATCGATACTCCTGAATCAGTGTCCACAACGCCCACCTCCACAACCAGAAACATCACAAGCGAGGCATCGCATGCATGAATGAAGCATGTGTAAATAGTGTATATAGCTTACCCCGCCATGTCCTTGCCCTCGCATTCACATCTCTGTAACATTCATACAACAGTGCGAGCGAATGTCGAGACTCGAGGTGCTTTTAAAATACTTTTTTTGCATTTCACGCTCTGATTCTCTCAAACTATCATATCATACCAACCATGCATGCATGCATAAAAGCACCAACCCACCACAGATGCTAAAGCAATTTGCATATCAACTCCACCTATCAAGAAGCGCAAAGGCAACCCTCCCATCAAATATGCTACAAGCACAAGGAGTGATATCAGGGTTGATACCCTCTCTCGCTCACTCACTGTCCATCCATCCATCCACCATCATGCACTTCTCACCCCTCAGCCATCTCACCAGCACCACCAAAATCTCAATCTCGACCCCATCGTCAACTAAGGAGGTATCACACTCTAATAAACACGCTTGAAAGGAGGAACAGCCGCACACTCATTCTCATCCAGTGTTGTGCCTACCACAGCCCTGTATGTCAAGTCGGTCTTTCCGTGTGGCTTCTTCTGGAACGTCAAGCTGTGCTTCATCCATTCCTTGTCATCTCTCTCTGGGTAATCCTCACGTGCGTGTGCACCACGGGATTCCTTTCTTGCTACTGCGGAGGTGGCGGTTTGGACACTATTTCTGTTAGTGGTGATTTCTCTAGGGATTGAACAATACTTACGCGCAAGTCAACAAATTCCTCAACTCAAGAGTCTCAACCAAATCGGAGTTCCAGATCATGCTTCGGTCCTTGGTTCCAACATCCTTGAATGTCTGATCGACTTGGTTGATCTTGGTAACACCCTCCTCGAGCGACTCCTGGGTTCGGAAAACACTGACATCGGTTTGCATGACCTTCTGCATGGCAAGACGGATCTCGTGTGTGCTCTTTGGTCCATCAGCGGTACGGATGTTGTCAAGAACAGAGATTGATTCGGCACCTGCGTCGGCGCTGATCTCCTTGTGTGGCATACCTGGCTCGAAGTTGTCACGAACAGTGTGGGAAACAGCACGGCCGAAGACAATCAGATCCAAGAGGGAGTTGGCTCCGAGACGGTTGGCACCGTGGACGGACACACAAGCAGCTTCACCACAGGCGAAAAGACCTGGTACAACCTTGTCCTTGCCCTCGCTATCGACTGTAAGAACCTCACCAGTGTACTTGGTTGGGATACCACCCATGTTGTAGTGGACAGTTGGAAGAACTGGGATAGGCTGCTTGCGGACATCAACACCAGAGAAGATGGATGCGGTCTCAGAGATACCTGGGAGACGCTCGTGGAGGACCTCAGCTGGCAAATGACTGAGTTGGAGGTAGATATGATCCTTGTCTGGACCAACACCACGTCCCTCACGGATTTCCATGGTCATTGATCGAGAAACGACATCACGACTGGCCAAATCCTTGGCAGTTGGTGCATATCTCTCCATAAATCGCTCTCCCTCGGAGTTCAAGAGGTATCCACCCTCACCACGAGCACCCTCAGTGATCAGACATCCAGCACCGTAAATTCCAGTAGGGTGGAATTGAACGAACTCCAAATCCTGGTTAGGAAGTCCAGCACGGGCAACCATGGCCATTCCGTCACCAGTACATGTGTGTGCAGATGTACAACTGAAGTATGCGCGTCCGTAACCACCAGTGGCAAGAACAGTGTTGTGAGCTCTGAATCTGTGAAGAGTTCCGTCTTCCTGGTTATACGCAATAACACCCTTGCATTCACCATCCTCCATGATCAAATCGAGCGCAAAGTACTCAATGAAGTAGTTGGTGTTGTGTCGTAGAGATTGGCCATAGAGTGTGTGAAGAAGAGCGTGTCCGGTTCTGTCTGCAGCGGCGCAACATCTGTATGCTTGTCCACCCTTTCCAAACTTTTGCGATTGTCCACCGAATGCACGTTGGTAGCTATTAAAGTCAGCCTGGCTTTTCCTGCATGAGTTCCAAACCTACATCTTTCCCTCGTCTGTTCTCGAGAATGGGCAGCCGTAGTTCTCCAACTCAATGACAGAAGCTGGTGCTTCTCTTGTCATGTAATGGATGGCATCCTGATCTCCCAACCAATCCGAACCCTTCACTGTATCGTACATGTGCCATCTCCAGTCATCCTCGTGCATGTTGCCCAGCGCAGCATTGATACCACCCTGTGCTGCTACAGTATGACTTCTTGTGGGGAAAAGCTTTGATATGCATGCAGTGTTGAAACCAGCTTCAGCGAGACCAAAGGCAGCTCGCAGACCTGCTCCACCAGCTCCAACAACGATAGCATCGTACTCATGGTCCTGTCCATTATCAGAAATTGGCCATATTCCATCCTGCTAAGGTGTACATACAACCACGGGGTACTTGTTGCTAACAAAAGGTGAAGCTTCCTTTGCACGAAGTGGCGCGTGTGTGATGATTCGTGCTGCATCAGAGTCAGCAGAGACTTCCAGCTATTTGGCAGATTCATAGTCTCATACCTGCTGGTCGTGTAGAAGAAAATGTCCTTGACTGGCTTCTCAATGCCTTTGAGAACTAAACATCTGATCAGTATTGCTGTTTGATCAACATGACCGAGGTAAACCGTAGAACATACCGAAGGACCAGCAGTAACTCGTCGCATTGCGAAAGAAGACATGATTGAGAATTGGACCGAAGGAAATGGAGGAGAGGAGAGGTATAGAAGAGGCTGAAATATGTCTATTCCAAAGTCAAACAAACCAAAATCGCCTTGTTCGGATCAATTGATGTCGTCGATACAAATGCCCTAGCGATTAACCAATCAAAAGGTCGTTCAATCCTGCTTACAAGTGTTTGAAGATGGGTGTTGCCGAGGAAGCGCTGCAAAGGCTGGCGAGGAATTCCCGGGTCCGGCTGAAAGTCATGTGACCGAGAGTGGGCTGAGTTCCATTTTCGGGTGTTTCGATCCAGAGTCTTTGTCGTTGATGTCAACATTTTCAAAAATAAAAATAAAATCTCCCAAATCGTCAATGAAAAGAACTTGGTACAATTCATGACCAATACATAGAGATTTGCAACAGAGCAGAGAGGCGAAATCCAGTTGGTAGGAGACACGAGAGAAGTCATTCCTGTCTATGGGTACCTCCGTATACCTAGTTGACCAGATATTTGCAAACACTGGGTTTACAAACTCAACACATGTCCATTTTACAAAGTGTTAATTCCTCTTAATCATTTTGAGTTCTGTCAATAAACGCACGAATAGCATTTTGTGTCTTCTCAGACTGGCTCCTTCATGACACCCTCAGATATGGACGTCGACCGATTAGTCTTGTGGTCCACTTGACTTACTGGTACTGGTTTGCTTCTCACCAACCACTTGCAAGATGCACTGTATGACACAACACTTTGTCATCTTTCCTTCTCTCTCTCATATATTGGTTCTTCTGTAAGCGCAGAGATTCATCAATTCCGGACTTCCATATTGGGCACGGAGCCTTTCATACGTTATTTGTTTCGTTGTTGGTATATTCAAGTGGCATGGGGGTGCAACCACTTTCTATGCTACGTTTTCACGGGCTCCTATTTGATCTTTGTCAAAGTAATATCAAAATAGAATTATAGAAGTTAAGCTTAAGGTAGGTTTTCATTAATCCTTATAAGAGATTGGATTTAAATATCTGTTTCATCTTTTGTTTCATTTTCTTTCAACAATTCAACATTGTCTCTTCATACTCACAATCCAGACCAGCAGTCCTGCTGACGCCGCCCTTAATCCCAGTGGCTCATTTTCAATATATGGATGAAGTTAAATTCAGCCAGATACTACTCTACCTCATGCTCATCCTACTGCAGGGGAGCGTGCCACCAGGATCAGGAGCCGGCAGAAGAAACGAGCAAATGCGGAGTGCCTCTACCGTGTAGCCTGAATTGCCGACATATTAAATTTCAATGTCACCCCTTCATTCAGGTGTCACGTTCATCGGAATGACAGACCGTTAAGCCCTCATTGGGAAAATCAACACCAAACGGTTAATCTCTATACTTTTTACAAACTCTTCTACCCCAGAATCTTGGCGTTGAAAACAATGTTTTCTCTCCCCGCATTGGTGCCCCTTGAGAGGATCCCGAATTAAATCTTCCTATTGGTGATTTATCAGATGATACCATGGAACTGTTCATCCCAAGTTGAGTGATATAAGCTTTGAGGATGTCCATGCTTCTGCTTGTTCTTGTTGTTCTTGTGTAATCATCTGAGCTACAGGTCTAGTTCTCGACAAGATGAGGGCTACAACTTTTATCTCGGCTGTAGCTGGAGCTACTCTTTCTTGTGAGTTTATCTAGTGATAGCAGTCTCTTTCTAAACGAAGACAGTGATTGCTGGTGTGTTAGCACAAGGTCCTGATGTTGCCGTTCATGGATACTATACCGAGCCGAACACGGGAATGACTTTCTATACAAGCTCAGCAATCAATGGAGCATATGAAGGAGAACTTTTTTCTTCTACCAGTGTGGGAGGCTTCACTTTTGGCATAGCACTACCACCAAATGCTTTGACCGTCAACAGCTACGACTACATAGGCTTGATTGTGAGTTTTACGCCTTCAGCTATAGCTAGTACTAAACATACAGATCGGTTCGACACCTACAGGAACAGGATGGACTGGTATCGTTCAAGGTGATAATAATGGTGGTGGAGCTGCTATGCTCAATCAGTATGTACACCATGCATAAAACCAGGCCTTCAAGCTATACTAACGACATCGAGTCCATTGCTTATGGCATGGCCAACTGGAAACGGAAATCAGATCGCAACCTCGTTTAGATACGCTACGTGAGTATCCCGTTCTTTCTGAAATTCATAGCTCACAATAATCAGTGCATATGCCCAGCCGGTCATCTATCAAGGAAGTGCTACACTTCAACAGATCTATTCTAATGTTAACTCAACACATTGGACACTGATTTACAAATGCACAAATTGCTTCAAGAGTGATGATGCTACACAACCAGCCCCACCTATGAACTTAACCCAAACAACTGTCGGCTTTTTCGAATTTGGTTGGGCACAATCGACCATTGCTGTTAACAACGTCACGAACCCTAATTCGGATTTCATTCAGCACGACAATGGACAAGGAGAATTTGTGGTCTATGTTGCATCAGCCACTCAAGCTTCATACTCTCAATGGGCGACCAGGACTGCCACTGCAACTGTTCCTACCGGTACAACTGTGACAACCTCCTACTCATCTATCGCCGTTCCAACTGGAAGCTATGATTATGTCATTATAGGAGGAGGAGCAGGTGGACTTCCAATGGCTGATAGGTTGTCTGCTTCTGGAAAGTCTGTCTTGCTGATTGAGAAGGGAGTAGCTTCTTCAGCTCGATGGGGTGGAAGTAAGTTGATTTTTTGATGTGTGATGACAGTGCTAAATGTTTACAGCTCTTCGGCCTGAAAGTGGATGGATGAATGGATACAATTTGACCTGGTTTGATGTTCCAGGAGAATGCAACCGAATCTGGAATGGAGGTTCAAGCGGTGTTGCTTGTACAGACACGGATCAAATGGCTGGATGTATTTTGGGAGGAGGAACTGCTGTCAATGCTGGATTGTGGTGGAAGGTCAGCTATACCACTCCTGATTCCAACATCGCTAACAATTAGCAGCCAGTTCCTGCAGATTGGGATACCAATTTCCCCACGGGATGGAAAGCAGCAGACATGTTGGCATCGACTAATTCTGCTTTTGCACGCATTCCAGGTACAGATCATCCGAGCAAAGATAAGCAACTTTATATTCAATCAGGCTTCAATGTGCTCAGGCAAGGACTTGCATCAGCTGGTTGGGCCAACGTCACAGCAAATGACCATCCGGAACTGAAGAACAAAACCTATGCATACACTGCTTATATGTCTTCGAATGGAGAAAGAGGTGGACCAATGGCAACTTACCTTGTGACTGCCAACGGACGAACTAACTTTCACATGTGGTTGAACACTAGTGTGGAGAGAATCAATCGTATTGGTGGACATGCGACAAGTTTGAAAGTCATCCCAACCAACAATGGAGGTCATCTCGGCACGGTGAACTTGACAGCCATCACTGGAAGAGTTATTATCTCAGCTGGTGCTTTCGGTACACCAAAACTTCTCTTCAGAAGTGGTATCGGCCCAGCAGACCAGCTCGCAATCGTCCAAGCCAGTACCGATGGACCAACAATGATCAACTCGACTCAATTCATCAACACACCAGTCGGTTACAATCTCGATGACCATCTCAACACTGACTGCGTAATCTCCCACCCAAACATCTCTTACTACGACTGGGTAGCAGCATGGAACACACCAAATGCAACAGACAAAACCAATTACCTCACCAAGCGCATCGGACCTCTCACACAAGCAGCTCCAAACATCGGCCCAATGATGTGGGAAGTCATCAAAGGCCCAGATGGAATCAACAGACAAATGCAATGGACATCACGAGTTGAAGGCTCTGGAGGAATCCCAAATGGAAACTCCATGACCCTGTCCCTATACCTAGGCAGAGGACAACTTAGCCGTGGCCGAACCACCATCTCGCAAAATCTACAGATGTCAGTCGCCACACTTCCATACGGAGACGTAAATGATCTCGCTGCCGTCGCTACAGCAATCGACCACATGGTGTCTGCATTGAAGACCATCCCAGGTCTAGTCTGGAATCTCCCACCACTTGGCACCTCCGGCGCAGCTTACCTCGCCTCAGTGAGTCCCTCCGCTTTCCATATTCCTACCTAACTAACACGCACAGCTCCCACTAACCTACGCCAACGTCGGCGCCCGCCGGTCCAATCACTGGCTCGGTACCTGCAAGATGGGGCTCGACTCAGGCGTCACAGGTGGAACCTCCGTCGTCGACACCAACACCAAGATCTACGGCACCGACAACATGTTCGTGGTCGACGCCTCCATCTTCCCTGGAATGCCCTCCACGAACCCTTCAGGCCCAATCGTTGTCGCAGCTGAGAAGGCAGCCACGCTCATTCTGGGCTTGGCAGCTAATGTGGCTGTCGCGAGATATAGTCAGTGTGGTGGCTTGTATTATACAGGCAGCATGGCTTGTGCAGCACCATATACTTGTGTTTGGGGCAATGCCTATTATTCTCAGGTAGGTGGTGCTCTTTCTGCTATTTATATTCGAGTGAAGTGTGTTTGCTAACCTTGGTATTTAGTGCTTGTGATTTCCACACAACAGCGCAATCTCGAGAAGATAAGTCAGTTTCGTGGAAATACCAACGCTGGAAGAGTAACGGTCGCTTGGTCAATTGTCATGGGAAGGAGGGGGGAGGAGGGAGGTGGAAGGTTTCTTGGGCGGATTTCGCTGTACATACTTTCACTTCCGACGAGTGAGGAACGCTCGTAGTCTCTATGAGCTCGTTCCTGTACATACCTTATCTTTCACTCACTGATCAGCATGAATCTCTATCAGCCTCAATTTGCTCCTCTTATAGTCCCTGGACTCCCATAAATTCCGATATCTGCTTCGATATCTCAAGTATTTCGCTCGTCCTCCCTTTTACACCTCTTCAATCTCACTCTCATCCCCATTCTTGTTAGCATAGCGGTTATAGTAACTATTTATCAACACATCTGCACCAAATAGCCTCGAGGCGTTCGTGATCATGTGAGAGAATGCTGTACTTCAATGGATATTGCTTTAAGGTATATCGAGATGGTCGAACGTGTGTGTCACCTAGTATTGAAAGCTTTTACTCAACCTAATGAACTCCCTTCAAGTACACGAATAATGTTTGATCAGCTTTGATATTATTGGAAAGATATCACAGCCGAAGCTGATAATTACTAATTTCATCAATAAGGAGACTTCAGCATGAATGCCTTAGTACATTATTTTCTGCTTATTCTTCTTGGACAGGTTTACGATTGCATCAAAGAATGATAAATAGTGTGTGGGCCAAAAAAAAAATATCCCACCATTTCAAGCTCGATTGAAGTGAAGTTTAATAACAAAGAAGTAAGAAGACAATTCAAAACTAACATGAACGCACAGAGAATCTAATCCTCATTCTTACACCTCTCATATCTCTGGTTCTCACTCACTGCTTTCACGTTCGGCTGAATGTCGCGTTGTGCCACCCCCCAAGCGGGCATCAAAAGAACACAAAAGTAATTCAACCCCCCAAAAATGGCAAAAAAGGTTTGTTTGATCTCTCAGGCGCGAGTCGAACGCTACATGTACCTGTTAGCAGATACCTGAGAAGGAGATTCAATTGTACTAACCGCGACATTCCGGTGAGCTATACAATTACAGCCGGACGCCATAAACCAACTAGACGACCGAGAGTGGATGTTTTTGATGTCGGAAACAGGTGGGTTTTCATTTATGTAGAGTGTGCTTTGAGTTCAGCCGAGGTAGATGCCGAACCAATAAGCTTCCTGGTGGCGGCTGGAAACCTGAAAGTCTATATGGTGTTTTGATGGCAACAAAGAATTAAATGTGAGGAAGATTATAATGGAGACTTGCTTTCTATTGGAATGTTCTTGTTACATCGGTGACTATTATAATACTTGATCCTCGACCTTAATCTGCAATACTTGACTATCTACGTCACAATGTTCAATACCCCCTCCAAACACAATGGTTCGTCTGCATACAGCACACCCAAGAGGATGCCTCTCAGAGGATTATTTGCAGATGGCATATGGCATTGTAGGTGTCTCACAAATTCCAACACGTCCGCTCACAAATCCAGGTAACTGCAATCCTCGTCTCCCCGCCGCCCATTTCCAAGTCAAGAAAGAGGGGCCCAACACAAACCGCTGGTTCTACACCTGCCAGGAAGCCAAACAAAGCAGCTGCGAATTCTTCCTCTGGGACGATGCCGCGAAGAGCCGCGAACGAGGAGCCCTCATGAACAATGCACGCTCGGAAACAGATCAATTCCGCACTCCTCCCGACACCACAAGGGACAAGCGCACGATCGAGGGTCACTCGGCAGCTAGCAATAAGTGGATGGCAGATTTAGGGAAAGCGGATGAGGACGAGTTCGGAGACTGGACTTTGTCACCTGGTGAGGAGAAGAGGCTCGCGGTGGCGATGGATACTCCTGCGCCTGAGACGCCAAGGAAGGCAGTCAAGAAGGATCAATTTGCGACGCCGAGTGGGAAGCGGAAATGGCAGGAAGATGCCTTACCTACGCCTGCGACAACCAAGCCGAGAGCGGATGAAGATGTCTTTTTCACGCCAGCGTCGAGGTTGAAGAGCGGTATGTGGGATGGCAATGAGCATCGTGGTGGTTCGCGCACACCAACTTCAGCTCGGTATCGGGAGTCCACTGAAGCTAGTGAGGGATCAATAGACAGACCGCTTAATAACTACGATATCAGTGAAGAGGTCATGGATTTGCTGAAGGATCAAAATATCGATGAGGAGACGAGTGCAAGTCTAAAGCTGCTTCTTAACAGACATGCACTCAAAATTTCGGGGATTGCGAAAGGGAGGGATATCACGAGAGTTGCGTTGAAATCGAAGGATACGAAGATTGCTGAGCTCCAGCAAAAGATATTCGCTCTGGAGACGGAGCGAGAGCTGGATAAGACTATCATAAGGCATTTTAAAAGTGATATGGCGCATAGTGTTGAGAAGAGGAGTGGGAAGGGAAGGGGAAAGAGTTGATTGTTGATTTTATTCAAGAGGTTTACCCTGCAGATGGCTCGAAAATGTTTGCCTCACGGCTGGCTGCATGCCGTCTTCGGTTGATTTTGGTTCAATCTGAGCAAAACATGCTTTAAAGCCAGCGAATTCGATGCTTCAATCACCCTCAGAAAACCTCTCATAATTCTCAACATAACATTTCAGCCATATCAGCTCGAATGCGCAACTCTTCTTCTAGCAAAGACCGACCCAAAACGATATCAGATATATACCCGCTTGCTGTCTGCCAACGTTCAGATACGGACCGCAGTGCGTCGAGGTAGAGTCTTAAAGACTCTCGTCTTAGGAAGCTTCTCATCGAGCCCATACTTCGATACAACGACATGTTATTCATATTTGCCTCTCACAAATGCACCTCGGTCACGAATATTCCAGCTAAAAGACTCGGGGTGTGTGGTGGTAGCGTATCCATCATGTCTACAAATCGGCGCGATAGCTCGATGCAGCGTAGAGCGGCGCAACCGAAGGATTATTGGACCTTACATCGATGTGCATGTTGAGGAACAAATATGATCATGTTGGCACCATCGCCATTGGCATATTCTTTATCGTAGAAGCAAATACCCTGGAATGGATTTATCAGTTTGGAATTTGAGACTTGTCAGAGCTCATTTACATCGATAAACACAGTCTTACAAATCGCCAACCTCTCCAGTCCGAAGATTATAGGATCTCGAAGCAACGGTGCGGGAGAGTCCTGATATAGGAGTACGAGGTTGAAGAGTGGCCTCAGCCCTATAGTAACTCGATGGAGCTTCATGAATGAATCAACCTCCCGGTATAGAGTGTATGCGCGGTCCAATACTTTCTCGAGTATACCATCCATGTGCTCCCTCCAGCTTCGAGTGAAGTTTTGTACGCATCTTTTGCTGCCAATTGTAAACGCGCATTAGCAAAACTGTGAAGCATCAGCGAGTGTTGAGAGGGTTGGCCATGTAGAATGGCTGACATACCTTTGGAACAGGCGGCTGAGGTCACTTCCTCTCTTAGGTCTTCTTTTGTTTGGACTCTTGTTGTCAGATTAGTTTTCATGAATGAAAAATGGAGCAAGCGAGGGGGAGATCAAGCAAATGCGAACCACTCCGCCAAAACTGAAATAAATTTACTTACTAGTGGATATTCTGCGTTGGTCGTTCCATCAGTGATGGAGATGAAAGCTGAAAGCTGAAATCTTAGGATGCCAGGCGCAGTGGTCTTTGGTGACCCTTTGAGCCGTCAGCATGCGGAGTTGTTCGTACGCTTTCGCTCCTGGGTAGCATTCCAGACCGAGCTGCCTTAGCCATTGCCTGTATTCTTCTAGTACTTCAGCTTCTAGTTGGTTTTTCTTCTGGGGAATGGGAAGTCGGGGAGTAGCGGGGGATCGTGACCTTGAATTTTGCTTCAGTGTGCTTATTGGAGACAGGGTTGTGCTGCTTGGTGATGCGTGCTTCGTTCTTTTGACTGGCTTGTGTCGGTGCTGACACGATGTTTTTGAGCAGCCTTTTAATCATTTCGTACGTTGTGAAACAGTGTTGGGAGCTAGCTTGAGAGGATCGATCTGATCGAGTATGAGTGCCTTTCACCATGTGCAAATTTGAGTTGTTGAGTTTTAGCGCCTCTTGCTTCTGAGAGTGCTGTATTCAAACTAGCCACAGGCGAGTTTATGAGACAATACCTTCTATCAAAGGAATGCTAAATTTAATCATGAGCTCTGCCCATTTCCCCACGAGTTGCTTGGTGAGATGAAAGATCCAGCAGTAGCTTAGTATGACTCCTAGAGTGGAAGCCTGCCACCTTCAGCACGGTCTCCGCATCGGCGATCATTACCAAGGTCATGGCTATTCTCCAATGTTGCGAAACGAATAGCACAACTTCGGCGACCACGCGCAGTGCATTTGACATGGACAAGGAGTTACATCCGTGACAAGACTCTATAGCCAAAATGACAAGAAGGCCGCGCATAACGCAGAGCTGTAGGAAATCTGAACAAATCCTGCAACCTGAAGGGCTTTAGGATTGCCAAAGTAACTTCAAGCTTCCACTCTCATTACTGGCAAAATGGGTGCGGCGAAAATTCCAACAATGATGGAGGAAATGCATCAGGCGATAGGAAATGTAGATAAATTCGAAGCAATGCTATCAGAGTTCGCGGCAGCGATTATCCAACTAACACTCTCCGCCTATCTTATGTTGGCGCCGCCATCCACATTTGTCTACTACCTCACCAAAGCCAAGTAGAGTAGCATTGACAAACAACAGTCGCTCTGATTTAAGCATCAGCAATTTCCATCTCACGTCATGTTGGCTTTCAATGCAAAATCATTGGACTTTTCGTTTGGCAGGTAATGGTCAACGCAAAATCACTGGACTGTTGTACGGTGGGTA
The DNA here is from genome assembly GCA_007644065.1 of Margaritispora aquatica. Classification (NCBI taxonomy): domain Eukaryota; kingdom Fungi; phylum Ascomycota; class Leotiomycetes; order Helotiales; family Discinellaceae; genus Margaritispora; species Margaritispora aquatica. The sequence continues at coordinate 1,796,483 of VJWN01000010.1, forward strand.
ATCTCCAACGAAGCACTTAAGCCCCCAAACTCTTGCAGGTGCACATGCGGGGGTATCTTGATTGCACAGTTCTGGAATACCTTCTAACCCGGTTAGCTGGTCATGCCTGTCCAGCTTTCACATTCGTCCGTGTATACGGCTTGCTCCACATAAAGTGGCTCGAAATGTGGGGCAATGTCAGCCAGATGCATTAGCGAGGAAGCAGTGAAGTAGTAGGTAACGTTTGTATTTTAATATCGGACTTTACTGAGATAAATCCATTTCAATTCTCTATATAAGACCTGTCTGCGTTCTCTTACCTGCAATTGTTTCTCAACTTCAATCTTTGCCCTTACATAGCCTCTCGAAACCCCCATCGTCAGAACTATTACGTGATACATAATGCCTCCACCACCAGGAAGCCTAAATCCTCTCGAGGGACCAGGTGAGTCGCCTCTACTTATTGATTGGACCTTCCTAATATATAGAGGTGATTATACCACAACATCAGCTGTCCATACCGATACCTATCCCGCAATATCTGCCTTGACCAACGCAACTCACGTTGGCAAAAGCGTTTTCATAGCTGGCGCATCCCGAGGCATCGGTGCCGCCATGGCCATTTCCTTTGCCCAAGCAGGAGCTTCCAAGATCGCCATTGGAGCACGCTCAACTCTCACCTCGGTCCGCGAACAAGTTCTCACTGCAGCAGCTGAAGCCTCACGTCCTGTGCCTGAAGTTCTTTGCGTTTCACTGGACATCACTTTGCAATCTAGCACCGAAGAGGCAGCTGCATTGATCGAGAAGACATTTGGGAACCTCGACATTCTCATCATTAACGCTGGGATCTTTGGTACGCTAGCCAAGATTGCTGAGAGTGATGTTGATCTCTGGTGGGAGGTGATGAATGTGAATCTGAAAGGACCATATGCTGTGAGTCGAGCTTGCTTGCCATTGATGTTAAAGGGAGGAGACAAGACTATCATTACAACTTCAAGTGTAGCTGCACATCTTGTGATGCCAGGAATGAGTATGTATCAAGTTAGCAAGTTGGCGGTGTTGAGGTTGATGGAGTTTGTGAGTGCGGAGTATGGTGATCAGGGAGTTTCCGCTTGGAGCATCCATCCAGGAAATATTCCTACAGACATTGTAGGAGGTCTGGAAGGCGTTAGGAAATATGGTGAAATTTTTCTAAATGGTAAGTCTTTTCCCTCGGGTCGATGCTGAAGCTTACTTTGGGTGCAGTCTTCATTGAAACGGTTGAGTTGGCTGCCAATACGGTTGTGTATCTCACCAGAGAGAAGAGACAGTGGTTAGCAGGGAGATATATCAATTGTACTTGGGATATGCCTGAGCTGATGGCGATGGAGGAGGAGATTGTGAAGGGAGATAAGTTGAAAGTGAGAATGGTTTTGTGATCGATCCTGAAATTCAGGTCAAGATTTCTCAATAAAAGATACCCAATTTTTGATGTTTCCTTAGAATGCTGTCATATATTGGAGATAACTCTGATCTAAAGATCTTGGTAACAGACTCCATTTCTATCTCATGCCAAATGAGTAGCCTATAATTGAGTTTGAACAAGGAAAACCCCTTCTTTGGACATTCTGTCCCCTGTTCTTCCTCTTTTCCATCAAGTGAACTAACAAGGTCTATTCCATGTCCCTGCTTTCTTCGCTCTAATGACCTCCTTGTCTAAAGCCTGCCAATAGGTGTGTACAGTAGGTTCCGACGGTCATACGGTTTTTCGGCTGATAGATGGCTGATCTTGCAATCATGGAAGCAGGTGCTACTTCTATCCATGATTGTGTCATCGAAGTTGTTTTCTTGGTCAGTGGAAAAGACAACCTTATCGAAACGTCTCCGTTCTGGTGAGTTTCCATAACTCGAGCCTTGAAGATGACTGGAACTCCTAGGGCAGGAAATATGGATAAGTAGAATATTGTTATAGAGCTGTTCATCTTGCAACCATTTTGTATGAGGAAGCAAGGCTTGGAGATGACACTGAGCAACAATATGTCTAATCCTCGCAAGATGGCCACTCTCGACAACCACATATGCCCTCCTCAACAATTTTCATCTCGACGTACATTCAAGTCTCCATATGATATGGGCGAAATCTATCAAGCACAAATGCTCAATCACTTTGTGATGAGCATCAATGGTCTTTCGACATATCAAGCATATCTCCTCTGCCCAATGTCCCATATCCAAAGATAGTCCTGGCTCCAGATCTCGATATGGTTATCCGATTGGTGAAACAATTCAAAGCTCTGAAGGCGAAGTGATGAACGGTATGAGGTTTCTGGTGAGGCGAATCGAAACATGGAAAAGAGTGCATAGAGGTGGCAGTGTTTAGCCTGCGACACACACTGGGTCCTGGTCCTGGTCGAGCAGATTCCATGGGCGACGCTGGATCCTTGGTACAATTATCCGTATATCGTAGACCTTAATGACCTTCGATATCGATGTTGGTTTACACTGTCTCCGACATGTCGTTTCTGTTGCTTACATGGACTGCTTGTGGTAACTCCTGTAGCTTATAAGAGGAGAGAGAAGCTCCACGATAGAAGGTTGGGATTTCGGTCGTTGGTTGGCGAGAGGTGGCGAGTAGGCGAGGGAAGATCTTGTTGATCAAGGGCTTGAGCGTAGGTAGACATGCGCAAATTATAGCTAGGTTGACCTCTGCAAGAGACCACATCGCGCTGCGGACATTGTCATCTAGAGGTATCAGCGGGGATCTTGTTGGATAATTGGAATTGGGGACTTACAGCTAATGTTTTTTGAGTTTCCGGTAATAATCAGACCGTTGATTCGCACAAAACTTACAATTGTCACGCTAGTTTTTGTGTCAGCTAAAATACCACTTGACATCTATCTTACTCACAAGCCTCCGAGAGCAAAGATGCACATGAGTCCGATTTTTTGCTTCTTGGGCAATTGCAGGGTCGATAAGACTGGCATCGGTAAAATTAGGATGACCAAATCAGCGATGATGTTAAGCACAACATTCACAACCCAAGTCCATGTCATGCTCCAACATGATCCTTTTCCTGTCCAGAATGCAGAGGCTGGAGAACACGTGAATATGGCCATCGGTACAGTGATAATGAAATACATGGCCACAAGACCGAAAGCCAGATTGCAAGCAATCCGCATGCGTCGAGTAGTGAAAACCCGTCTGTATTGAAGGAGAATGGCTGTTTTGGTGAGTGTGAGACTGAAAATGTAACCGAGGATCGATATCCATAAACACTGCCACTAATCAGGGATTAATCATATGCAATTTGGAAAAAAAAAAATCACCAATAGCTGCCGTTCCAAGTCCTTGGGCGTAATATCGCCTATGTTTTTCCCGAGGCCAAATTTGAATTCTAAAATAACGTAAGCAGATGTACAGGATGTGCCCGAGAGCCTTACCAAGAATTATTGCGATGAACATTGCGAAAGAAGCGAACTAAATATCGGTAGTTAGTAAATATTTGACCAAGAAACGAAAGTCTAAAATTACCATAGAAAGACAGATCGCAAGCTCATCTCTGCCAACCTCATGTATAATGATACTTCTTGTCCATATTCGTGCAAGGACAATTATCGCGGCAGAGAATGTTAAAGCAGTACATATCGCAATGTTAACTGATATTCGAGAATCCATTGTGATATCCACTTTGATGTGATCTATCAATTTGAAGTGGACTGGATTGCAGACGTCTTTATGAGTGCGTAGTCATCTTATATCCATATATGCCATCTTGCTGCGATTCAGCGCAGACTTGAGTTTCTGCCTGGCGTAAGCTTAGCCAGCCGTTGGGAGTTTGCCCATCACAGTCAGTAGCCCCATTTATTGGATATGATTTATGGCTGTCTTAGGTATTGAACTGTGCGCTGAATCGCAGCAAAGGGGGTATGTGACTGCCATAAACCCACGGACATTGAGCATAAGCCACATCAGCCAACCTTGAGTTTGTCCGCACAATATATCCGCAACGGTATTAGAGCTAACTCCATCTCTCGCAACATGGCCAATAAATGTTGCTGATCGATGTGAACAAAAAACTCAAATGCACGAGCAACGTTCGTGCAAAACGCCCAGACCCAAGATTAGATGCTCTCGGGGAAGTGCCAATAACTTGGACTCACGGAATGATCCTAAGGCGTCGGGATTACACAAACGAAGGGAGTTCTCCGGAACGAGGAAGCGGCACGGACTAAACCCAGTATTCTTCCAAGTGATCTCATTGTTGAATGGATTTCCATTCCCAGAAGCTTCTTGATGAACAATAAACTTGCCAGTGGAGGTCTTATACGTTTTTCTTTCGGAGTTGCCTCAAACAAGAAGGCATAAAACCTTCATACGAAAGCACCAAGCAAATTGAGCAAGCGCTGAAGCAGACGCCCACTTACCTCAGCTCGCCTATCCGAAACCACATGTCACTACCGAGACGAGACCCTTATCTTCTCCGAAGTCAAATTCACGGGCCTCCTTAGAGGCTTAGAGATGGGAAGGGAAATTCCGAGTTAAGCAATATGTAACAACAACGTTACCCCTGTCACTATCATCTGAATTATATAGTTATGACGTTTGAAGCCCACTTGACTGCCATCTTGAGAATCACCTAGTGTCAATTACTCACCTCGTCTCTTGAGAGAGAAGAGGCTGATACACTACACAAAATTCGATTGAGTCTGAAAACTTGTTCCAACAGATCGCAAAGCGAGATTTGATCGTCTCTGCAGCAAATGGTTTTATGGATTCTAAAAAGCAAATTCAATTTTTCATGTTTCTTTTTTTTGCATCTAGAACGGAACTCCATCTGAACCCCAGCAGCTCGTGATACTCTACTCAAGTTCACTGACAAACATCCAGGAGACGTTCAGGATGCGTCTTGCTGTTCTATCAGACAAACTCGGTGTATGTTCAATATGGACGGATACAGCAAGCTCCCATCGACGGAAAAGATCCAAGATCAGGATACTCTAAGCGATAGCGACTGTCAGTCACATCACGAATGCAATTGCGCTTCGCCTCGACCGTGTCGTCTTGCTTGGGTGTTATGCGGAATTTCCTGCTTAGTTACCATCCTGACAGTGCTGGGCTCAAGTATCTTGCTCCTACGACAGCCAAAGGTGCAAAACATAGGATCGTTTTCTACAGATTTCAGTAAGTTCATTATCCAATTGAAGCAATTGTCACTGATATGAAATGTAGTATCTGCACCAAAAGTTCCATACGTGGAAAAGTACACGTACAACTTTTACGATTTTAACCCCTCGAACCACCTGCTGGAGTTCAACAAGACAGGAGTAGGCAAACTGTATGCTGGTCATCCTGCGAAGGAAATCGACGATGCCTGGGACGAGCTATTGCAAGGTTTGGAACAGCCTAATCATTCTAGCCAAGTATAGTGACTGACCAGAGAAGGCAACTACATGCAGATGTCTACAGAAGAGGCAGAGGCGATACAGAAAGCTGCGCCATGGAAGCTGGAAATGTTCGATGGAAAGGTGTATGCAGAGTATGCGAATCTAGATTATTCGTAGGGTCGTAGATTGTACTGATAAACGCCAGGTTAAACGTTTTCCATAATCTACACTGCGTGGTACGTTGCACCTCACCTAGATAAGCAGAATTCTGACCATCCATCGTAGAATCTCGTCCGCCGCGCCTTGGATCCAGAGTACTATAACGTCCACACCGATTTTACTGCGCAGGTCATGGAAGAATATAAGCGTGTACATATTTGTAGGTTCCTTGAGACCTCTATCGCATCTGTCTCCGAGCTAAAAGGAAGCTAGACCATTGCATCGACCAACTCCGCCAAGCAATCCAATGCCACAGCGACTTGACTCCTGCCCCTTTGTTCTCGAGTGATATGCTAGCGAAGAGGTTTTATGCATCACATAGCGTGTCGTCTACGTGTCGCAACTTTGATGTCGTGAATAATTGGATGAAGGAGAGGAATGACAAGAACCCGCCGTTTGATTGGAGCTAATGAGTTGAGAAAGCAAGTTGTCGAACTTTACTAGCGAGAAGATTTGTAATAGAGGTCGCTGAGAAGACATTTGAGCTGAACTTCGAGAGGCGCATGAAAACTTTTGATGCTCTAGTAAGCAGAGGAAAACAGTTTCTAGCTTTTATTCACTTTAAAATCACAGAATGTAATGCATGAGAGAAATTAAGCATTGATATGTCCCATGCATGACCCTCCCCTGCCTTGTAAAATGGATTGACACACATCATCAACACATCACTAATATAATCTGAATCTAAGTGATTTACAAGAAAAAAAGCTCAGCTCGTTCACACTATAGGATTCTAGGCTTGATGGTGATAAAAACGAAGGAAGGTCAGCAATCTGACCCGACCTTTTTCTGCTATATTTGTCTGAGCCCAGAAACAGATAGGAAATTACTCAGCGAGCGTACACTCCACCGAGAAGCAGCAGTCTTGACTTGAGAATACCCTCCCGTCGAATAAACAGGCTAATTCGTTAGCCGGCGGTCACAATCCACAGGTATTCAAGCATTGGCGACCTGTAGTAAATATCGTGAATGTACCTGATATAACTGGTAGGCGTCAATAGATCTTGTACTCAGTATGAAATTTGCGACCAGCACCTAGGTCATCCTATGTGACATGATTACCATGTCTCTTCATTGCTTTTCGTGTTCTCCAACCTCCTCCTAGGATCCCTCCAAGCTTCAACAGCCTCGCAGCCCGTTGGCACCCTCACTTCATCTCTAACATTACAAGTCTTCCACAACACTTCCTTGACCTCGCTTCCCACCTTTTCAATGTTATCCATAGCCCAGATGACGTCTAAATGTTCATACTCTTCAATAATTTTACTATACACGATTTGTGCGTATGGCTCTCTCCCTCTCACAAAGCGGTTGAGCAGCCTACGACCATCAACAAGCTGATCGGATCCAGTGATCCAAAGAGCTATGGGTGGCGATTGTTCATCATACCAGTGTCCTGATGCGCTGTGTTCTGCATCTTTACTTTTCTCCAATGGAGGTGGACGTCGAGCGTCTTCGTTACAGGTCGAATCCTCAATCTCTTCAGCATCACACTCCTCTCGGGTTGACAAAATGCATGTTTGCCTAGCAAAACAATCCCGTCCTAGCCACCAACGCATACTCTCAGCACTAATATAAACAGGTGCAAACTTGAAACAACGGTCTCTTACACCTCGATCCCATCTCGTGTCACTCCAATTAAACAGATATGTAAACACACGATAGCCCATCATTCCATACAATCGAGATGGTATGTACTTTTGCATAGGCATCATGAGGGGTATAAAGGCATGAATGCCGAAACAAAGTCGAAAAACCGACGGAGAAAGCATCCTCATGAACTTGAAATAGAACTTGTCAAGCAATGGCCCAGAATAAGCCGCTGGTGCCAGAGCACAGAATACGGAGATCTTATCACCAAGATCTGGACGTTGATCCTTTGAAAATGCAACAAAAGCTTGTGTTGTTCCTTGAGAATGACCAACAAAGCCAAGTTTGGAAAAGCCGGTCTCTAAGAGCACACGAGACGTCAACGCTGGTAGATCCATTACACCCATTTGCCGAATGTTCCAGGACCACATTCTGGGGTCTCCATAGGAAAGTAAGGTATGCTCTGGCTCAAACCCACATCGATTGTTCCCAAGCCAAACATCGTAGCCAGATTTGCACAAATAAAAAGCTAGAGAACTATCATCAAGAACGCAAAATGCTCCAGAAGATTGTAAAAGTCCATGAAGCAATAGTACTGGATACTTGGGTTTGTGGTTCGATTGAGCCTTACGAGAAGGGCGTCCTGCAAAAGCTTCTGGACCTCGCTCTGCTCGTTGCTCTTCAGAAAGTGGCGTATACTCAAGCGGATTGTAGATGTGCCACATTTTGATGATAAATCCATCCTCAGTTTGAACTCGAAATTCTTCCATATCCAACCCAACTCTCCTTGCATAATACCCCACATCACATACCAGGGCATCTGGTCCACCCTCTGTTGGAACGAACTCTCCATGTATAGCTTCGTTCTCATTGTCATCATCCAGCTTCATCTTGGAATTTCTCCTTTTGGTTTTCTTCCATGTTTTGGCATCTTGCTTCCTCATACGCTTGTTTCTCTTTTCTTCCTCGAAGAATGGTCTTGATCGGTCTGGATTTCGGAATGTAGCTCGAAGCCAGACATAATTGGCAAGACTCGGTGCAGCAGTTCCAGCAGCACAAACGACGATAAGTCCTAAAAATGTACATGATAGTACAAAAGAAGTTGCGCGGAATACTAAGCAGTGAACGTCGCGCATGAGACTTGGCGGTCCATACAGTGGCAGAGGTGGAAATAGAGGATTCGACGTGAGGTTTTTTGTTGACTTCTGCAACGATTGCTCTTGTGGATTGCCAAGCTCCTGTGCTTTGCTGTGTTCATGACTTCTACCATGTTCCTGTGAAATTTCTGGCTCTGTTTCTGATTTCCCGAGTGGAGGTGCTTCATCAATAGCCTTCCCAGGACAACCCTCGATCTCCTCCCTCAGCCTATTAAGCTTTTCTGCTTCCTTGATAGGTATGGTCGGTAGTCTGCCACCATCTCTAGTCAAAATCACTGAATCCTGAGGGGTGACAAAGTCTGCCCTCATGGCTGCACCTGGCAGACATCCATGTTGATCCTTTACGGCGAGAGACAGCTTCTCTGCTTGATGGGAGTATTCTGCCTCAACTTCTTCGGCTGTCTTTTGGGGTGCAATAGCCTGCGGCGGCCCATTGTTGTTGCTGTCGCTGCTCATGGTGATCTTTCAGCTTTCACTTGCCAGTTCGTGGAGGTTTGGACTGTTCGGCCACAGGCAAGTGAAGTGGCAGAGAGTGATACTCGGACAGCTCTAGGGATGACAGTGTTATTGACAACTGCATGGCAATGACACTGGAATTGTTTAGTGGCTCGTTCGCATGGCAAAGCATTGCGTAGGCTAATGGCGATAACAATTTCTGGAGTGCGGTGCGTCTGGGAAGGGATGGATGGTCGATCTGGTTTGGGTCTGGTCGTATGTCCGTTCTTGTGTCTTGCACAATTTAGATTCGAGATCAATCGATGTTGACCGATGATGGATGGTGAAAATGAAATGTTGAACCATCACCGTTGGTCGCAGTGTACAATAACCAGCATTTGATCCAATAATTTATCTACTGCGTTTCGTACTTAAGTACAGTATTCAGCAGACTGGGTGCAATGAATCAGGTTCGCAAAGACACCAATATATATATTTAAAAGTGGTGTTGCTGATTGGCTATCGGGTGACGTTTTTACCCCACCATCTACCTCATATTGTGGGATTACCATGTGAATATCACATGAAGTGAAACAAATCCGACATCAACCTTACCTTGTCAAACATGCCGCCACACATGAGCAAAATAAACAGCCATGAATAATGGACATCACCTCCATTGAAAGTCGATCTCAACTACGCTTTTGTCGTGAATATACACGACAAGCAATCACCAAACTCGATCAAATTGAGCCCAAATTTCGGATGAACTAAGGCGCTAGTGATACATACTAGGTACAAATACTTTCGCCTCAATAAAGAAAGCCAATTCTGTCCTTGCAAAATTTCCAACTAATGAAATATAGGACAGAAACAAAGGTCTAGTAGACCTTCTAGCGCTCCCACTCCTGTGGATGAGCCATTGAGGGGCCAGACAATCCTTCCTGCTGGTCTCAAAATTCTGCCTTGAAATCGCTCCGAGGCCATGCAATAAACAAGGAGATGTGCTCTACTGCACCGCAAACATATCATTTGGCACTCGACTATATGGCCGTGGCCCAAATCCCACACTATTCCACACATATTCCAGAGTTCTAGGTGGTTTGAATGTGCAAATCTCTCAGATTCACCTATCCATGTCGAGCTTCCGAGGCTCCACGAAGTTGCCTCCCCCACCTTATATTCGACTTACCCTAACATAGACATCGCCTTAGGTGGTTAGGATTTGCAGTCTGCCAGGAAACATCCATCCAGGGTGCCTTCTTAACTGGGCACACCTTCTCAGATGGCCTGTTTGACTACATCTTGTTCGATGTAACATCGTGGCGACTTGACGATTACCAGATCCGTAATACCTAGGAGAATTCCAGATCAAGGCCGATTTTAACACAAGACTATCTAGGTAAATGGTATGTCTCAGCCAGCCTCAAAAGTTGAAGTTTGAGGTCGATCACAACCCATACGTGCTAGACCGCTTGAATCTTTTTCTATCAAATGTAATCAGCGAGGATTGCCTGTATAAAGCACAGATGCATTAAGAAATCTTCTCCGTCTAATGCACTGGCTTGATATATCAGACACTCAATTCTTGGATATTGGTATGGTCAAAGTTTGAAGTTTCAACAGGCACCATTATTCTGCTTTCTATCCTGCCGAGATCCATACTGAAGGAGGACTTCTATAGGGCCTCCTTAATATATACAAAAATTCGCTGCAAGTCACATTAGAGATCGCCCAAACAAGCTTTTTAGGGTAGAGTCCAAATACTCAATATGATTCCTCGGGATATCTGCAGACTCGTAGGCCTCTCTCTCTCTCTCTGTGCATTGGAAGGACGGCTGGGAAGCGAGACAATGAGTTACTCTATTCTCTATTGTAGTACTACTACCGAGTCAGCTCTTGAGTCTCGGAACTATCTTAGTTACTTTGGGCCATCTATACAGTTTAGTGTATTTATCTGCGCTTCGAAATCCCTTATGTGTGCCGATCTAGGTCTCGGCTCTTTCCAAACTCCTAGGCAATAAACAGAAGAAGCCACAATATCTCCAATGCTGGCTTGATAGTGGAGAAGCAGATAATACTAAAATGATCTATCATGCGATTTAAAGAGGCACCCATGTCTCGAAGATATCCAGAAAAATCCACTTTTTCCTTTGCATCTGATCTTTTCCTTGGCCATAACTACACAATATGTCTTACATATTGAGTCTTTTGATTCCGCTTGATATTTTCGCTTCTGTTAATGCAGCGGTTGTAGGTCCAAGCTCAAGCACTTCTCAAAATGTTTGCACCAAACTTCCATACAGTGTCTTCCTCCAACTTTCCAATTATGCGCCTGAAACCTCTTATTGCTCTGCCTCCTTCCCACTCTCACGTTGCACATCGACGGTGACTTCAATATCATTTACAACCACGCCAACTATAGTTGCGACGATAGCAACTACCACTTGTGAGTTTAATGAGAAACTCATGATCGAAACGCACCAATAAAATTTCTAAAGCTGTCAGCACTTCCACGGTTGTGTATGCAACCTCAACTTCTATTTCTGCCACGAAAACCTTCACAGGTACCCTATGTACTCCATATGTGGGGGAGGGAGTCTCGCTAAATTCTGTAGCCACTTCTTTCACAGACACAACGACGTCAACTTCCTATAACAGCACATCAACTGTCACTGAAACAACAGCTACAATATGCACCAATCTTCCGCCTCAAACAATGATATGAAATGTTGCTTGGTGTTGGTGCGGGAGCATATACTGATGTAATATAGCGCCGTCGATCACTGCAAATTGATCTGCCTCTGCCCAAACTCAGACCTTACGTTAGTCTAGTCAAGAGGGTTTCTTCTCCTGCCAAGCCTGCTAATACCCCAGCATCGATGGCCTCTCTATGCTCAGTTCTTAAAGTCAAGCCTCAGCATTCATTTCAGCGGCATGCTTTTGTATTGAGACATCTTTGCCATGTATTACCGTCACGGCCACACCAAAATCTACTGTGACCTCACTGGTAACGAACGTAATCTCTACTGGCTTCACTAGCACGACGTCTGCCATAACAAAGACAACCGTTTTCACCGATTACACTACGATGTTGAGCACAATAGCTACGGCAACTGTCTCCCACCTATCTACAACCACAACTTCGATCACGGCCCAACAGTCCTGCCTAGCATGCACGTTTGGTGAAACTTGTAAGTTCATGGCACATCGTTAGCACTTTGTTGGCATTTAAACTTACAACATTAGGCTATGGTGTCAACCAATTCCAGGTCTTTTGCGGTAATGCTTTTGTTATTACAAACAAATCTGGCCACTCCATCTTAGGAGGATATACATCCACACAGCAGTGTCTGATCACTTGCTCTAATGAGCTAGCATGTAACTTCTTTAATTTTAATTCGGTTACGGGTACATGTGATTTGTATGACAATGTTCAACAGAATGGGTACACCTCTTCGCCGGACCCAAGTTCAGGTTCAGGATACTACACAGGGACTTGTAGACAGTGATGATTTGGTGGAATATTGTATACATACCAAAGAATGAAAAGCCTTTGACATTGCTCAGAATAACACATTCATTCATGCATTTCCTCATCGATATCAAGTAGACGACTGTAGCTAGCTATTTATTTAGGAATTGAGTTGGTCCTGGATAGTTACAAAAGCTTGGTTATGAGTGATGGAGCTTTGAGTTGTGGGGTTTGACTCTCAATAAAATAGACTAATAAAACGACCACCCCACATGATGTTTCCGCAACACTGCGTTAGGAACAAAAGAGCGTACTGGCATGACTCAATTGAGTGTATCTCAAAAAGGTAATCACGTTTAAAAGTTCAACGATGGTGGTATAATTTGTAGTTATCGAGCGAAACATGTTAGCTTGATGATGCTCTGCCTAGTTAGTGTCTTCAGAGAATTTATAAACAACACTGGTAAATTGAGAAGCCGCCTAATCAATTGATGAAGCCTGGAAGATACTCAGATTAGGAATACTTACCTACGGTACTATTCTTAAAATCCGCGTTTATTTTCACATAAGAAAGGTTAAGTTGACGACCCTCACCCCGCGTCACGTTACTAATGCACAGGTCCGTGTTGAAAGGCAACTGAGCCTCGGCCATGGAGCTGGACCGAGATGGAAATCGCACTCTATGGATAACACTTGATTCATTTTATTTCTCGGAATTGTCAACGACCAGTAACCTCCCACGGCAAAAGCTGATGAACATTCCTTGCCTGAGTTCACTCAGAAAGTTACTTGCATCTCACACCAGCTCTCCCCAACTTCGAAGTTATTAGAATGAACCGGTGATTCTGACACTAAGACGCGTTGAACGCAAACCAGCGCGACGCAAAGTATATTATCATGGCAGAGCATCTGCCTCTATCTCAAAATCGGAAGCGCAAGAGGAGGCGTCAAGACAAACCTGCCATCTCTGCGAGACTTGTGCTGGACGATCATGTGAAAGGAGATGTAGGAATTCTGTCCGAGGATCTCTTTGCGGACCTGTTTCCAGCATTAGCTCAAGGTCAGAATGCTTTCAGTAGCTGAGGAACCTAGTTACTAATTGAACTTTAGCACAAGAGAATGGCAATGGCAGTTCGAATCTACCTGAATTCCATCATGTCGCAATTGCTCCTTGGACCCCCTCAACTGCCACGGAAGACTCAACATGGGCTGTAGTGCCAGTCAGACCATCAAGTGCGCTTGCACATTCGACCGTTCAATTCTCCCCAGCTTCTCTTGCTCTTCAAGGGTTCGCCGAAGCGCTACAGAAATTGGCCCCATCCAAAATTTCGAGTCACAGTCGAAGCGGAATAGAGATCAGATTGCTGGATGTTATACCTCTACCCCTGGAAAGTGTATTTGTTACAATTGAGGGCGAGTTGGCAAGACGGTTAGAAAATGGTGAAGGAACATTTCATGCTGAGCACAGGACGAATGGGGTTTCTAAAGGAAAGATTGATTCCAAAGTACCAGAGGACCGCCTCACCACAGCAATCCGTGAAGCACTGAGCTCTCTAAAGATAGTTCATACTGGAGACTTCTTCTCTTTACCACTTCCTCCTCATCCTATAACACATGTTCCACCTCCACCGGCAAAAGTGAACCTCTGCGAACCTGTGGGCCAAGGGATACTCTCTCCGAACACCAAGATTATCATTACCCAAACTGGCCATCATACTAAGAGTATCAAAACCTCACAAACACTTCCGATCAATCGCACTCTGAACGGACTCGTAGAAGATGACGAGGACACTAGCAATGATCAGTTCTTCTCTGCTGCTGAGGATCGGTACAAGACAGACGCAGCGATAGATGACGATTCTGCGACGGAAACGGAAGACGATTCGGGCACAGAAAATGGCAGTCTTTCAGATGATTCAATGGATGATATGATTTCACTCCAAGCTCCTTCACTGCCTACACACAATGCCAGCGGTATATCGACGATACAGCCTGGGACACCCATGACGATAGGACGAGGGCGGAGAAACGATGGGACGCATACGCCTGGATCTGTATTTTCTTCATTCACAGCGACAACAGCTAGAGCAGGGGGCCACAAAGGGCGATTGTTCAAAGTACAAGGACTGGTTGAGCCGTTGCCAGACGAGCTGTTACACCCAAAGCCTAGTGTAGACGATGATGAAGAAGCGCGTATCTTTGTAGATATCAATTCATTGACTAAGATTGGATGCTTTTCTGGAGACTGGGTCCGTCTCGAGGCAGCCGCTGAACCTCCACCACAGGGCACGGGACTCTGGGGATTAGGTAGCTTTGGGGAAGCCGAAGAAGAAGAGCCACTTTGGCGACCTGTGAAAGTGTTTGGGCTACCTGAGAGATATGCTCACCGAGCAGTCACTAAGATACCCAGTAGCAAACAAACTGGACGAAGGATGTCATTTTTCGAGTCTCAAGTGCAGAAGCCATCAAGTCCAACGGTTTTTTTGTCTCCAATCCTTCTCGCTAATATGGATAGCACTCCGTATTGTCGACTTTCGCTTCTGAAAAGAGCACCTCAAATGGCAAAAGCGCCCCAGGTGAAGATCACAAGCTCATCAAAACCTCCATTTGCAAGGGAACTCACTTTGTACAAATTGTCGACGCCATTTTCAACTGAGCGTGTACTGCAAAATGCTCTATTTGCAGGCCTGAAGCAGCATTTTGCGAGCTGTACCCGAATTGTTCGTAAAGGAGACCTAGTTGCCATTCCTATCGATGAGCAGCTAGGTCGTACGCTATATGACCCAGGAACGGGTGAGGACTTGGAGGTTGAAGATCTTTTGTCAAATGCAACCTTGGATAACAAGACAACCATGAAGATCACGGGTGTTGGTTGGTTCAAAGTTGGCTATATAGGCACCACCAAAGAGGATCAGGATCCAACTGACGACGAAGATCTTTGGGGTGGCATTGCTTCAATCGATGCTTCAACCACACATATGATGCAATCTGGTAGTGAAACTAGTCGTCTGCCTCCTACCATGACCAATTCATGGGAGTATTACCTAGGACTTAAGTCCGTCTCCAAGTCAGAAGATGATTCCTCTATCCCAGAATTAAGAAGGCACCATATTTCATCCCTTCAACGCAGATTGAGGGAGCTTATTGCCGCCGCGACTAGCCCGCGTGCAATCCATCTTCAGCTTCAACCACTGGCTATACTTTTGGTATCCACTCAGCGAAATATCGGCAAAGCTACCATGGCCCGTCGAGCATGTTCTGACATCGGTCTTCATACCTTGACCATTGATGCTTACGACATTGTAAGTGAGGGGGGACAAGGGAGTGATGTCAAGACTGCAGGCACTTTAGAAGCTCGCGCTGCACGAGCAATGGTTTGCGGATCTGAATATTGTGCACTTTTGATTCGACACATTGAAGCATTGACTGCCGATAGAATGATCGATGCTTTGAAGGAGATTTCAGCTAATTCTAGGGTTATGGTGGCGACAACAACTGAGGTTGACAAGATTCCAGATGGTGTTCGTGGACTTTTTACTCATGAGCTTGAAATGAATGCTCCTGATGAGTGGGAACGTGAAGGCATACTAAGAAGTATTATTGATGATCAACCTGTCACGCTTGCACCAGATGTAGACCTGAGTGGAGTAGCTGTCAAGACTGCTGCTCTTGTGGCTGGTGATCTTGTTGATGTGGTGGATCGTGCCTTGGTGGCCAGGAACGCTCGGCTCCAGGCTTTAGCATCAACCTCTGAGACATCAATACGAGATGTTTTAGTCGCTGGCGGTCCAGCAGGAAGGTGTCTTACGAAAGTAGATTTTGATCTTGCAGTCGATGCTGCTCGGAAGAATTTTGCAGATGCCATTGGCGCTCCTAAAATTCCAAATGTTGGTTGGGATGATGTTGGAGGACTCACCAATGTCAAGGATGCTGTCATGGAGACTATTCAACTACCTCTCGAGCGACCCGAGCTGTTCGCCAAAGGCATGAAGAAGCGTTCTGGTATCTTGTTCTATGGACCACCAGGTACAGGCAAAACTCTTCTTGCCAAGGCTATTGCCACAGAATTCAGTTTGAATTTCTTCAGTGTCAAGGGTCCTGAACTCCTGAACATGTACATTGGTGAATCTGAGGCCAATGTGCGAAGAGTCTTCCAAAGAGCGCGAGATGCTCGTCCTTGTGTTGTGTTTTTCGATGAACTTGATTCTGTTGCTCCAAAGCGTGGTAATCAGGGTGACAGTGGTGGTGTCATGGATAGAATTGTCTCGCAATTGCTCGCTGAATTGGATGGCATGTCTGACGGAGAGGATGGAGGTGGGGGTGTGTTTGTTATTGGCGCCACGAATCGACCGGATCTTCTTGATGCTGCATTGTTACGACCTGGTAGATTCGACAAGATGCTTTACCTAGGAGTCAGTGATACGCACGAGAAACAACTGACTATCATGGAGGCATTGACGAGAAAGTAAGTAACACGTTCTTCTGGGATGCATTTGCTAACTACTTAGGTTCACCCTTCATCCAAGCCTTTCGCTTCAACGTATTGCTTCTCGACTACCATTTACGTATACCGGTGCAGATTTTTACGCACTGTGTTCCGATGCGATGCTTAAAGCAGTGACTCGCCAAGCATCACTTGTCGACAAGAAGATCACCGAAATCAACGCTTCATCAGGTAGAAGCAAGATATCAACAGCCTATTTCTTCGACCACTACGCCTCAAAGGAGGATGTTGCAGTCATGGTAAGCGAAGAAGACTTCATCAGTGCCGAGCGCGAACTTGTACCCAGTGTCAGTCTCAAGGAGCTGGAACATTACGGCAAAGTCCGAGCTCAATTTGAGAAAGTGAAAGAGGAGAAACCGGAGACGAATGGGAAAGGGAAATTACCACAGATAGAAGAGCCGAGACCAAGGAGTAATGGAAAAGGCAAAGGGAAGACAGCCGATAAGAAAGGCAAAGGAAAAGCTGTGGATAATTGGGACGATGGGTATGATGACGATGAGGATCCAGGATTTTACGGCACGAATGGATCTGTGAAAGGCAAAGGGAAGGGAAAGATGGTTGATATGGGATTCCAGGATGGGACTGTGGATGATGATGAGGAGCTGTATTGATGTCATGTACGGATATTAAAAGTAGGTGTGTGCATATCGTGGTTCCTAGAATCTTTTATCAACGCTATAGAATCTAGTCTTGATGTCGAAGGTTAGATGCGATGTTGCTCCAAAGGGTTTGGTCTACTTCATCTCAAGTGAGGCCTGCTATAGATTAAGATGATCTTTTTATCAATTTGAGAGGAATATGTCAAGTTGAAGCGCACAATGAACAGTGTTATAAACATCGTGGATAAAGTCTGAATCCTCAATGTGTCAAGTTATTTTATACATCAAGCGATATGCGACCAAATGCAACGAGTCATTTCCTAGGTACCTCAGCGTGCGACTAAATCTGTGCATATCGAGCAAGGTGCAACAAAGTTGTCACAGATCAGTTGCACATCATGTGATTTATCCAAGGACCTTGACCCGCTTGTTCCTTTCTTCTATCACAAGTGTCTACTTTTAAAACGGATACGCTACTTTAAGGAAATTATACGGCGTCGGGTCGCATATCTCGATTTTCAGGTCCATAAGGGAGGTGCTTTGGACTCTACTAGTTCGTCACTTCAACACAGGAAGGGTGTCTAGTATCCGATCCCAAACCACAAGCCAAAGTATAATTCGCGGCCTTCTCCAATGCTGAAATAGACTTCCCGGCTCCATCGCTACTTATTCCCACTCCCACTCCTGAGGTATTGCGCTCCTCGGCTGCATTGCATCATAGACCCGTTCGCGGGGGAGCTCAGATCCTTCTCGCCCCTCTCGCCCCTCTCCCGTCTGCTCGGACCGTCTGTTAGTTACCCATATCACTGTTAAGTTTTTCCACAACCTATGTACATTGTTATTGAGGTACGGTATTGTGGTTAAGTACGTAGGCAGGCAGGTAAGATCTTACTTGTTGTAGTTCAGGCAGGTATTCAAGTACCGCAACAAGCATAATGTCATTATCGGTATCAGGATACCAGTGATTTGATCCGATCCGATTCGATTCGAGCCATGATCCTCCCATCCAGCATCAGCCCGACTGTTTTCCTCGTCCTAGGTGCGGTATTTGTATTCTTCGCTACGCTGGCAGTGGCTGCGCGATTGGTGACGAGGGTGTTGCTTATTAGGATTGCGGGCGTAGATGAGGTTGCGATCTGTTTCTCGCTAGTGAGTTGGTCACTATTTTTTTTTCTTTGGGATGAGGTGGGATGGGATAGGAGATATGGAGCTGTGCTGATGGAATATGGTACGGTAGATATGCGCTGTGATTTTGTATGCGTCGATTTGCTTCGGTTAGTGAGAATCTCTTTTCAATTCCAAATCGAAAGTTTGAATAACTACCTAACTGACACTGGCGAAGAAATACACAACGGACTTGGCAAGGCATTAAAAATCCTCACATTACCAGACATCAAAGGCCAACTCATCGTAAGCCATCTACTACCTTGGGAACTCAATCCAAGTTTCCCCCTCCACAGCTCACACTCACACTCACACCACCACACAGGGCCTCTATATCTCCGTCCTCGCCTACACGCTCTCGCTAGCCCTCACCAAAATCTCCATCGTGCTTCAATACCGACGCGTCTTCCACAGCATGCAATTCAGCTACATGCACCACGCGACCCGGTTCCTCCTGCTCGCCGTCTGCCTGTACCTCACGCCGACGCTCCTCCTGTCCATCTTCGCGTGCGCACCCGTGTCTGCCTTCTGGACCGGCAAGGGCGTATGCAAGGTCGGCACGGCGGCGCTGGTGACGAACACGACGCTCAACATCGCGACTGACGTGCTCATCTTTGCATTGCCTATCCCGGCCCTTTTGAGGTTGACGCTGAAGAGGAAGGAGAAGATTTGGTTGGTCGGCGTGTTTGCTATTGGTGGCTTGTGAGTTTGTTTGCCTTCTCATGATCACCATCATTTTAGACATCAGTTGCTAACGACGATACAATGAACAGAGTGACGCTTGTCAGCTGTCTTCGCATTGAGGTTCTCGTTCAAGCAGCCAAGAAGAGAAACACTAATAGTAAGAAATGTCTTTTCTGTCTTGCTCAATAGCCCTCGCTCGCCCGCTCGCTCGCTAACAACGACACACAGACGGCAGCGTCGAAGCAGCAATCTGGTCGATCGTCGAAGTCGACCTCGCAATCTTCTGCGCCTGTCTCCCTACGCTCAAACCGCTCGTGATGAAGCTTTATCCGCGCCTGCTAGTCTCTACCTCTTCATCTTCGGAGCCGCTTTCTGGGTCGAGACATTCGTGGCCTGGGCATGGTTTTGACCGCGTCTTATCTGGTGGTGGTGATGGTGGTGGCGGTAGTAGGGATTCGAGGTTGGATAGGTCGCGGCTTGAGGCTAGGGACGTTGCATTGCGAGATGAGGAGAGGAGGAAAGCTGGCGGAGATGGGGGGTTGGAATTGGGAGGTGTGAATGTGAATGTAGATATGGTTGTGGATGTGGAAATGTCGGAGATTTCCCAGACGACAGTCGTAGGGGAGGATAGAAACGAGTCGCTGACTTGGAGGCTGAGCTTGTTGAGTTTCGGGAATGTTGGGTGGCCATCTGAATGGGTGCGAGGAGGAGTTCATAGGTAGTTGGTTTATCGAAGTTAAACGATCCCCTACAATCTAGATTGCTTGAGCACTCACACCTACAATTTATTTCGGACATGAGATGAAGCGCCCAGTACGTAGTTAGAAAAGACTTAGATAAAGTCAGCAAATATTTGAACCAATTGAAAGCAATTTCAACATTGACATGACACAAGTCACAATTCGTTGGGCTCATTGACTTGCGTTCTGCAAATCAAACGACGCACTTTGGAAAAAGTCTCGCATTTTATCATTAGGTATCATAGAAGCCACCATTCAATCCCCTTTTAAACATCCCAAAGTACACGCCCTTTAAACAACCATCTTAGCATCAGTGCTCGCATCTCCAGTTGCTGTACCATTCGCCACTGCTCCGCCAGTCGTCTTAGATGCTGCAGCTGCCTCGAAAGATTGCTGGAAATCATAAATAATATCATCAATATGCTCGGTTCCGATCGAAATGCGGATCAAATCCTATAAAGTTAGCAGATTTCCACAACAGGCGAACACACTAACCTCAGTAACACCTGACGCCAACTTCTCCTCATCGTCCAACTGCTCGTGTGTGGTTGACCATGGGTGAATGGCCAAAGTTTTCGAATCTCCCACATTCGCCAAGTTGGAGATCAACTTGAATCCATCCACAATCTGCGATCCAGCAGTTCCACCACCCTTAACACCGAAGCTCAAAACTCCTCCAAAACCACGCTTCAGATATTTCTTAGCCATCTCGTGGGTCGGGTGGCTCTCGAGACCAGGGTAGGAAACCCATGAAACATAGGGGCTCTTCTCCAAGAATTTGGCAACGGCCAAGGAATTCTGTGCATGACGCTCAGCACGTAAGCTCAAGGTCTCAATACCTTGAATGAGTTGGAAGGCTGCAAATGGGTTCAAGGCTGATCCCAAATCACGGAGGATCTCCACGCGCACACGGATGGCGAATGTGATTGGGCCAAAGGTTTCCCAAAACTTCAGACCGTGATATCCAGGTGATGGCTCGACCATTTCTGGGAATCGTTTGGCGTTCTTGCCCCAGTCGAATTTGCCAGAATCAACAACTACACCTCCGATGGTTGTGCCATGTCCTCCAATCCACTTTGTAGCGGAGTGAACGACGATATCAGCTCCGTGCTCAATTGGTCGAACGAAGTAGCCTCCAGCTCCAAAGGTGTTATCAACCTAGTCAATTAGTTGAATACTTCAAAAAAGCGATTCCACTTACAATCAGAGGAACACCATGTGCGTGTGCAACCTTCGCGATAGCCTCAAAATCTGGCACGTTGTACTTTGGGTTACCAATGCTCTCAATGTAAACAGCCTTGGTATTCTCATCAATTGCCGCAGCAAAATCCTCTGGCTTGTCTCCTTTGATAAACTTGGTATTTATGCCCAGCCTTGGGAGGAAGACCTTCAATTGATTGTATGTTCCTCCGTAGATATTTGAGGTAGACACGATGTTGTCTCCAGCATGTGCAATCGCAGCAATGGCCATAAATTGAGCAGCTTGTCCTGAACTGGCGGCAACGGCGGCCACCCCACCTTCTAGCGCAGCAATTCGTTTTTCGAAGACATCAACGGTAGGCTAGACACAGTCAGTGGATCTGCCATGGAATAAACGGCGAAGCTGGGGCAACAAAGCAATTTCAACGTACGTTCATAATCCGGCTGTAGATGTTTCCAAACTCCTTCAATCCGAACAATCTTGCGCCATGTGCAGAATCATTGAACGTGAAAGACTGGGGTAATTAGCTTGGTATTGTACCACAGACATCTGGGCAACCAACTGTGGTGGCATAGATTGGGACAGCTCGCGCATTGGTAGTAGGATCTGGTTCTTGACTGGGGAAACTTAGTATATCTTGGAAGTAGTGGAGGGGATGAAATACCCCGCGTGCAATTGTAGAGTTTCGAAGTTAGTGGAGTCGACCATTGTGACTGAGACGATGGATGGATGGATGGATGGGTATTGAGAGATGGAGTAGTAGTAGTAGTAGAGGAGGAGGAGGAATGAAGATGTGAAGGAATGGAAAAGTTCTACAGAAACGGAGCAAGAGAGCAAAGTCAATTGACGATGAAGGAATGAGCTCACCTACCTATCCCACCTGCCCCTACTTGTACTTCACCGCACTACAGCGAGCTTGGGAAATTCGGGGCGATCATCAAGTGTGGGGTAAATCCTCAAGTAATGGAACCACCAGATGGCGTGCTCGAGAATGACCACAATGGTTAGGCGAGTAACCATTTCGAGATACTGTGCCTTTCAATTTCTGACAATTCCTGGCAATTCCTCTCAATTGATTGGACTATCCAGGAATATTCTGCAGATGATGGCTTGAAGGAAATTTCTGCATGCCTTTGTTGGATGTGAGATGTAATGTGATGCCTCTCCGAAGCCGCATAGATGCATGGATGCAATATCCAGAGTCCAGTGTCCAGTGTCCAGTCTTCCATTATGGCGAATAGCTAAGTGGGATACACTTCACTTGGGAATTCGTAAAGTGGGGAGATATCGTAAGATACTGATCATTGTCTGAGTAAGACGATAGTCTGCATACATATTTGCATACTTGGACGGGAGGAATGTCTGGTAACGCAATCCGATAAGCGACATAGAGATTCACTTCAATTAGATGCGAAATCCGACAGTTTGGGTTCTATTAACCATCTAGTCTCCAAGTCCCAATCGTTGTCAATCGCTGTCAATCGCTGTGGAGTTTTTCTAGGCTTGCAGGTCAAAACAATAGCCAGAATTTGAAAAAGATCAACCGCACAAATTGCGCTGCATTCTCGTGATGATGGTGTAACGAACGGTTTGGAATGAAAAGAACGCAGAGACGGGGTAAATTCAAGAATGCACTCACTTCACCTTCACCTTCACTCTCACTCGCTCACTTCACCTCGCTCACTCAGGCACCTTACTACCTTACCTACCTTATCCACCTTATCCACCCTTGACCAACTCGGGTAAAGAGCGTCGAAGCTCTTGAGCCGATCTCAGCTCGGGTCGGCCCTGGTTCTAGCCGATGCCGATGGGATCCTCTTTTCCTCCTCTCCTCCAATCAAGGACTTTCACCAAAATAACCTGATACGGCTGTGAAGATTACTCATATGCTCGAATCCTCGAATCCTCGAATCCTCACATCCATCCTCAGATCTCAACACCAAAACATCCCTCACGGCACTTCAAAACTCCCTCCACATCTAGATCGTATTGGCAAACATTGGCAGTGGATCCATTTCAGTTCTGTTCCCTGGGGTTTTCACACTGCGATGAACTCTGGCATGTCTGTGAGCAAGATGCGAGGCTGGTAAACCCCGTACCAAGAACCACCAAGCAATGCACGTTCAAGTGGGAGCGGGCTTTTCTTATGAAGAATGGCCGTTTGGGACTCTTGGACGCCACGCGATTTGTTTCAATATTGGGCTGATCATAGCTGAAGCTTTATTGGAGAAACTTGGACAGGTCGTGCGTTTGGAGTTTTGGTACGGAAGATGTATCACTAGCGAGATATGTTACAAAGCCAACTCGATTGCTACTTTGAGATGGAACGTGGAAGGCGAGCATTTCCAAGAGAGTCTGATGTATGTAGCGCCGGCAGCTACAAGCTTATTTTCATGTGTCAATTGTCAGTTCTGACTTTCTCCGGACTTGGGTATCTCTTGGATAACTCTTGGATACCGGAGGGGTGAAAATGTTCGAGGTCTTAGAGGTCTTGACATCTCCAAGTGTTTCTCTTGTTTATGGGGAAATCGGGGGGAAAGGGCTAGATTCGAATAGATTGTGAATGTGGGTGTGGATGTGGATATCGATATCGATATTGATACTGGATAAAGATAAGCGCCTTTATTTCGATTGATCGAATGGGAATGAGGGGTTATCTTGTCCCACCGATTGTACCTGTCCCCTAGGAAATTACCACAATAATTGCACAATCATTTCCATTACCTCCGTCGTGCTCGCCTGTTCCTACCCCCCCCCCCCCCCCCCCTCGAAGACTCAAAAGTATGGAAATTACGGTTAAATTGATCAAGTAATCTCCTAAGCGACAACGATGTTTCCTAATAAGGTTTAAAGACATCTCAATTTACGCCTTCCTGCCGAAGCTTCTTCGATTCGTGCCACAAAGTCTGGTTCTAGTGTCACGAAGTGCCGAGTATCCAACCAATTGTCTGCCAGTAAGGTCGTGGAGCCGAGGGACCTGCATCAAGAACATGAGAACTGACTAGGATCCTCCCTGTTGATATTGATTTTCGTCCGTCTGGATATGCGTAATTTGATTGGGTCAGATCAATACCAGGACAACCTCACCAGTGAAAAGGGATCCCGTTTCAAGATGAATGGTTTTTTGCTCTTTCCTCCCCTGACAGACGCGACGGAGCCATAGCTGATTCAAGCAGTGTCAAAGTGCGTCGTCCCCCCCAGATTATGCGACACCACACAACCAACAGGGCTTGGGCTTGAGCCTTTTCACCTGGGTTGTTCTTACTGGGTTGGGTGGCTTTGATACTCCCGTAATTGCATAATATCAACGGCTGCAGTCGTTCTCTGTGACTTCCAACTCGCAACTTCCCTTCAAAGCAGTCGATCCATCCACTTTTCCTCCTTCTTCTTTTCGTCCATTTTCATTTCCATCTCCATTTTCCCACCACACACACACACACACACACACACACACACACATATACAACTCGATCTCCATCGACCAAGTCTCCTACAGGACCAAACAAACTTACAATTCACCACACTCATTCCAAGCGCGCACAAGCTGCAGCCGCTCAACAACTTCAAGCAATTCCAACTACAAGGAACTATTTAACGTCTCCTTTATCGTTATCGTCAATTCAGCAAAACAGATACCCGATATTACAATTATCAACAACATAACAACAATAAACAAAATGGCATTTGGACTTCTCCTCCCATTGCGCATCGCTCAATTCGTCTTCTCGGTCGTGATCATCGGTCTATCAGGCTATGGTAAGTTCTTATCGTGATTTTATACGATGCGATGCGATGCGATGGATTGTGGAGGAGAGACATTGCACAATGGAGGTGGACCCTTGAACGGAGAATTAATGCTGATCATCAATCCACAACAGTATCTCACTGGTATAACAACGACACCTTGACAGCATCACCTTCGCAAGTCAACTTCCTTATCTTCGTCCCAATCTTCACATGGATTTCGATCGCCTACCTCGAACTCGCTCCTCGCTTCATGGCTAAGGGTATGTCGCACTCTCCAAGAATACCCCTCCTATATAACTAACAAATAACAGCATCCCACCCATACATCCACCTCGGTCTCGAACTCACAAACGTCCTCTTCTACTTCGCCGGCTTCATCGCCATGTCCGTTTTCCTCGGCAAGCTCCTCTTCTGTCGTGGATCTGTTTGTGCCGCTGCCCGTGCCGATGCTGTCTTCGCATCATTCAACTGGCTCCTGTGGACTGGTAGCAGTGTATTGGTTGCCATCAACATGTTCCGTGGTGGTCTACAAGGAATGAAGACCGATCGTGATGCCAAGGAAGCCATGAAGGAGCAGCCAGCCGGCATTGGAGCGTGAATCCGTATTAGGCGAGAAAGGGAGGTACGAGGAGGGGTGTATGGAGGTAGTGAAAAGGCTGGTGGTGTTGAGTGGCCTGGGAAGAGAGATGGAGTGGAAGAGGAGTATGAGGAGTTTGTTTAGGAGTCTAGATGGCTCAAGGATGGGATTTGATGGTTCTGTGGATCATACAATTTGCCTCTAAGGTGGTTTGGTTTTGGGGTTGGCTACTGATGCGGGAATTATGAGGAGGAATGGTAGGATGGGTTGGGTGGGATTCTTGCTGCCATGAATGACATGGGCAGACGAAACAGACAGCAGGCTTGGGTAGGAAGGATTCGGGACTGCTGGCTGGTTCTATATTTTGCGGGACAATATTGGACAATAGTAGCTAATGAATTGATGTATTTGGATGTGGTTCTTGGCTTTTGTTTTATTATTTCGTATGCTCGGGACTTCTGACCTGATGCTGTTTCTTTCTCACACTTTCCACGCCAAAAACAAGTATCTCTTGTACATGGACTTGGCTTTCGGCTGTGCTTGTAATTTTTCACATGTTTTATTTGTGGACGTTCTACTTTGTTTCAAGAATGAAAGACTAACAGTAAAGGTTGCCGTTTTGCCGTTTGCATTTGATGTGGCTGCCCAACACATATAAAAACAAGCATGGAGACAGCATGCCATTTCAAAGGCAAACAAGCTCGAATCAAATCAAATCAAACTTCAGGCTCGCAATATGCATGCATGCGTGTTCTTCGTTTCTGTTTTCGAGAGGGGGGTTTGCTTTTCGTTGCTTGTTGCTGATGTGTTTCTTTTGCCACTCGCTACCTGGGATGAGGGCATGAGGGAGGGCATAAGGCCGGGATGGCTGGGACTGGAAATGTTTCGCTTGGCACGAGGAAGTGATTGAGATCAAAGCAGATCAAAGCAGTAGTAGTAGTGGTGGGTCAATGCATATTCAAGCATGTTCCAAGTGCGCCAGTCTGTGGGTGCGTTGCTGTGCCTAGATATGTCGAAGTGCTTGATATTTTGATGGGTGCTTAGTTTGTGTCTAAGCAGAGGTGAGGGTAGGGTGAGGGTGAGAGTGGAGGTGAAGTCTGAACGCTAGGGTGGGCAGATTGGAGATGAGAGAGAGGGTAAGGGTGCACATGAGGGTATCATGATGTTTCGTTTTCTCTTCAGTTAGTAGCGGAGAGGAGAAGAGATAGGGAGAGAGAGTCTGGTCCCAATCGGTTGCGAACTGTGGTGGTGGTAGAACGATGGTGAAGAGCGGCGATAGAATTTACGTCGTTGGCTAGTTGGTTGTAGCCGGAAAGAGGGGAGAGAGATTGAGGTAGGTATTATAAATGAAGGGAGAAAGCGCGAAGCGGAGGAGGCAGCGCGTGGCAGTGACCGGTGATTTCAGGTAGGTTAGGCAGGCAAGTCGGGCGGGCGAGTGTGTGAGTGTGTGAGTGTGTGAGTGTGTGAGTGTGTGAGAGCGCTTACAACGGGTGTGGACTGCAATGTGCCGTGTCGAGCACAGAGGGAGGAACACTGGGTGTTAGAACTTGACATGAGTTGAACGCAAAGGAGAAACAGGAAAAGGGCTTTTAACATAAGGTGTTGAGTATAGAAACCGGATTCGAATCATGAAATAGGTATTAAGCTAAGTTGAGCTACAAGTACGAACTTCATCGTATTGTGTTTTCTGATTGGAGGTAAGGTAAGGTAAAGTGAGGTGATGTGATGTGGGGGTAATGGGAAAATCAGTAGACTACTAGACCTTCACTGTTTGATAGTAGGTGGAATTGAATTGAGATATATTGATCATACAATGGGTTTCTGGTGAGACTAGTATTCGTTTACAAATAATAATATAAAAAAATGCGAACAACTTTGTATTTGTCATTCGTATCCAAAAATTTTATCTAAGGTACTTCTGCCGCACTCACTTCTGGCTGACTTATATGTTGTGGGAGAAATGCATTGAGTTCAGTTTTTAATCATTATAGGAGATTGCGACTGAGTCTTGAGAATTCCGGCCACTGCTTGAGTAGTCGCCAATCGGAAGATATCAATCACAAATATCGAGCCTAGATTTCAAGTATCCTCAGAATCCCGAAAAGCGCGAGTTTTACCTTGGGGGATGGCAGTGTTTGTAGCTATGTGTTTTATTTCTTTGGGCTAGTACTGATTAATGCTTAGTTTGTGTAATATCGTTCTTTGTTGCTGTATTGTATGGCTTGAGTGTTTTT
The DNA here is from genome assembly GCA_007644065.1 of Margaritispora aquatica. Classification (NCBI taxonomy): domain Eukaryota; kingdom Fungi; phylum Ascomycota; class Leotiomycetes; order Helotiales; family Discinellaceae; genus Margaritispora; species Margaritispora aquatica. The sequence goes on from VJWN01000010.1 coordinate 1,824,152, forward strand.
GTAGCAACGATATGTTTCGTCTTTCGAGGTTGCGTGTTGTTATGACAGTGGTAGATTTGGTCTTGACAGTCGTGAGTTGGGAGTTGACAGCATTACTACTTATCGTGGCTCTATTGGGTGTGTTGGTTTTTGTTAATTTTTGCCGTTGTTGAATATCTGATATAAATCTCACGTTTTGCTCTGATAGGACGAGGTGGAGTGGAAGTAGTGCTGCAGTTATAACAATGAATAGCGTAGACTTAAATGGCTCTGGATTAAATGAACTATAATGTCTAGATATTGATGCATTCGGTGATTGTGCAGGGAAGGAGGTTTCAATGTGTTACAATACACGATATTTAGAACTCTTCAATAAAAACAAGGGTAGTGTGGGTATACATTCATGGAGTTAACGAGACAGGACTTGATATTATATTCAATGTCTAGTTCCCTAGGATCTACTACGGTGAATAACTCTCTAAATACCCAAACTCAAATCATTGGTGTCGATTTTTCTTTTTATATTACAATCTTTGTTTATTAATTTTTAACCTTTTTCGCTTTAGATTTCAAACTATCGATTCGATAATCACTTGAGTTTGGATTATAAGAGTGTACCCTAAGAAAAAGAGGTATTTCCATAGTTGTATCATAATCTCCCCTTCAAGGGAACAGTTTTCAATCGTATACATCAATCAAGTCTCCAGGTTCTTAACATCATGGAATTTCATTAGAATCCCGCCCCACCACTAAGCGAGCTACCCCGCAATGGCACCTTTGTCCCCCCGGATGCATCTCCGATCCGCCTTTCCGGTATCGTTCCCTTAGACATGCAGAAATAATCTGCGACATTGGCCAATTGTGCGACTTATTCATGATAAGTTTGCATACATGGCTCGTGTCACCGTTTCTGACATCATTTGCTGCACTATGCTTATCCATAAGCTTGTGTTTTGCTGGACTTCAACGGAATCCATACTTTTCCTACATTCAGCAACATCTTTACAAAATATATTCTACATTTATCGAATTGAGCAAGCTTTAATTCTTCGACATGTCTACACGCTTTGCCATTGTACAGCGCAATCAAAAACTGGTCGCTGAAGACCTTCCACTACCCGATCTCGAGAAAACTCAAGTCTTAGTGAAAATTGCCAATTCGTCTCTCAATCCAACCGATGGTGTGTTTTTTCATCTAGGAACCACCCCAATACTTATATAGGACTAGTACAATCACTTGATGGTGATGCATTCGGTGATGGTGCTGTCCTTGGATGTGATTTCGCTGGCGTGGTTGAAAAAGTTGGATCTTCAGTCACCAAGTACAAGGTTGGAGACAGGATCGCCGCTCTGATTTGGGGAGGTAAGAGTAAATTTAAATCCAGTGTCAAGTCGCGTCTAACTCAGTCTAGGAGAGATTCCAGGACTTGGTGCATATTCGTAATTAGACGCTATCTTGGTCTGCAAATATTAGACTTACTTGAGACAGATCTTATTGCGTTGCCGAGGATGACATCTCCTTCAAAATACCAACTGAGCTTGACTTCGCTTCGGCTTCCACTGTCCCCCTGGCCGCAAACACAGCTTGGCTGGCATTGTTTTCGAAAGATTCTTTGAACATGCCTCGCCAAGGTTCAACAGGCACTTCTTTGCTAGTGTGGGGTGGTGGCTGTAAGTAAGTTTTGACGACTATTGGCAATACTGATATAGAATAGCAACTGTAGGAGCCTATACAATCCAAATTGCTAGGATGCATGGCTTCAACATCGTGACCACCTGCAGCCCACGTAATTTTGAAGTGGCGAAGGAACTAGGAGCAAAGCACGTTTTCGATTACAACGATCCACAGGTTGTTGAGAAGATTGCCATGGCTGTGCCTGACCTGGCATACGCTTTCGATTGTATCGGCAACTCCACATCATCAGTCAAATCGGCACAAGCAATGGGCGACAAGCAAGGCGGTGCAGTCTGCACAGTTCGTCCTGGCAAGGCGTTCACAGAGAAAGTCCCGTCCAATGTCAAGGTAGAAGACGTCCTCGTCTTCACGGCATTCTTGAAGCCTCACGTTTACAAGAAAGATTATCATTGGCCTGTAAGTAACGATGTCTCTAGATTCTTTTGATGTTGACTCACTTTCAAAGACAAGCCCAGAAGATCATGCTTTGTCAGCCGAGATGTACTCGAAAATTGGAAATTGGATCACGGAAGGAACATTCGTCCCTCAGACTCCACGAGTTTTGGGTGAGTTGAATGTCAAGACTGTTGAAGAAGCAATGGAATTGAACAGGAAAGGCAAGGTGTCCAACGAAAAGCTCTGCTTCCACGTTGAGAAGATGTAAATGATCTATTCCAGTCCTTGCTTATTAATTACACAAGAAGATTCTATTCATGCGCCTCTCCATAGTCACTGAGATCTATTACATCCGACCAGTATCAAAACTTATGCTGAACAGGTTGCTCCACCAAATGAATATCATGTTGAGATCCTCCTGGATTCAGTCCCTGCTCCATGGAAAGCACTCTCTCGTGATTCGAACTCCCAGGAACAAGACCTGGGATCTTCATCGGGTGATAGAAGAAGAAGATAACCAAAACTCCAAACATGAGCACTGTGTCGAAAATATACAATGGCCACTCATGCGTCATCAAATATCCGTTGGCACCAGCAGCAAACTCCACAACTCTGAAAATGCTTCGTATCATAATGAGACCGCTGACTCCATACAGCATATTCATCATCTGCTTCCACTCTCCCCATCCCGACACCGAAGCTTTAGAAGCGAGGCTCCTCTCGTATCGCTTTTGGAAATTAATGGCAGTAACGCAAAAGAAGCCAAAGATAATGATCTGGCATGCAAGACCACCAATGATAACCCATTGGCCTATCAGAGCAAGATTGATCTTCGACGTGGTAGATCTGGCACCTACTGCTGTCAATCCACCTCCCCCGCCCTGAATATAGAATGCAACGATATCGCCCGCAACGAATGTTTTGGTGAGGCGCGATGGTCGGATGATACTCAAGTCATCAGCATGAAGGGCTCGAATGATTCTTCCGAGAACCATGTAAATTGAGGCTGCAAATAGGACTGGCGGGAGGAGGATGAACATCTGCTGGATGATGAATGTCATGAGCTTGCTGGTATCGTTGTGGCATGCAATGCGTGCGGCATATCCAATCATTTCCACTGTAGAAGAACGTTAGTTTATGTTGTAAGAATGAAGTGTCGACGGGCTTACTGAAGCCACCAATTACGATTGGAGTACAGAACCACAGCCGTGTCTTGTACATTCGCCACGAATGAGCTGCTGTTACCGCGAAGAACAGTATTGTAAATATGAGAGCTCCTGCAAGCGAGGGCAAGTATTTCCAAATATAGTATCCGCTCTTGGCGAGAGGTTTGAGGACTGCCATCGTGGTGAGATGACAAATTGAGACGTCAATTGGAAGGTGAAAAAGGACGCGAGTTGCTAAAGGCTTGCTAAATTCAATGAAGAATCTAGTGTAATGAAGAGAATGAATGATTAAATCAGAAGAGACGACATTCTCCTCTTATATCTGAGAGATGCATGAAATGGGTATTATGGTGGAGTTCAGGAGAGACAAACGAATACGTAAGAGTAAGCGAACGAATACGTCGATACGGTGATACGGTGATACGGCAATATGCATGACATTGGTTATACGATATAAACCAAGCCACCACCGTTTAGATATGTGGAGTATCAGTCGCTTTTGATGAGATTAGGTTGGAGTGGTAACCTATATCTGCATTTATTTTATTAATAGTACGTGCTGCCTGTGGTTGAAATGGTTCATCTAATGATGAGGACTTCTGAAGCATGTGAGACCATCACGTGCGCTAACTTAAATATATCAAATCGTAAGTGCTCACGAACTAAATTTAATAAAGAAGTTGAAGCTAGTTATAAAAAAAGAGTTAAAAATATATGTCTTGGATGAGTAGAGAATCTCTCCCTCAGGGGCAAACGATGGGTCTATACAATCGCTTCAAATCACATGATCGAGAATGGATGAAGCTTCAGTGCACCTTAACTCGTAAACACTCAACTTCACATTTAGATTCAGTAAACGATCGTTTACAGACCAATATCTCCACGAGTTTATTTTGCCAAAATCATTAAGCTTGTTGATGACAAGAGGGAGCTTCACTCGCATGCATCTGCCCTTTTGGACTCCATGATATAACAGTATCTGTTCTCGACGATTTCATCAGGTTTCAGTTTTACTCATGTAAAGATAAGTCTTCCGAACACTAGCTGCAGTACGATAGATTGACTATTACTTGACTTCATCAAGGGCAATACTCGATCTTTACCCCTCGAAAAATGCGATGAACCAGGTGATTTGCAATCGGTGCAAGCATCTACTTTATTGAGAATCAAAAGCAAAAATGGACGCCCGCCACAGCAGCACACTTCAGCACCGAGTCTCAAATCCTAGCAATGTATAAACTCCACAAGCACTGTCCTTGGTTGCCTACGATGAACGAACCAGCCATGTAGTCTCAATGTCAAAGGGTCTGCAGTTGGCTGTCCGTGGACGAAGATCTGGATACTTTGGCGTCATACAGGCGCATTCACTTTGGAAGTGGAACAATGGGGCAATTTTCTCCAGCCTTATGACCCAAGAAGCATTTGGTCGAAGCAGCAGGACTCCTGAACCCAATTTCAACATACTCTAAGTGTAATATGGTATCAAGAGCCATAGCCCTACACTTGGATTGCGCGGAGTGCCCAAAATCAATCGTCATCGTTTCATAGTCCTCAGACGCTGATCGAGATATACTGACAGGATTCGTTTCCTGTAATAAAGCATATATGCCACCACGTAGCCTCACCCTCAAAATCACTAGGTCATCTTATGATAAGGCTATCACTTGGCTATCTTCACAATATGAGACTGCCGTCAGGCTTTCATGATGCTAGAATCTACGGCCGATTGGTTAAACATTCTTCCCGCAGGTACTGCCTCTTCTTGAGCTGTGTGTAGTGTCTAAGGCTGAATTATCGAAACCGAGTTTGAAATACTTACGTTTTTCTCTGTTTCAATATAAAAACCTGAAAAGCAGCTCCTCGAAATTCTCCTAGCATCTTCTCAACATGTCATTTGGGATATCTATCGGAGACGCTATTGTCGTCCTCAAATTAATCAATTAGACATGGAAGGACTGTAAATCTGCTCCAACTGATCTCGCACAAGTATGGTGTGAAGTCGAGAATCTCGAGCTTGTTCTCAAAGCACCCTCGCAGGATTTTGATGACCCAGACTCAACACTGCGACACAATGAGGGTCTCCAACAAAGCCTCGAGGCAATCATGGCCAACTGTAACATCGTGCTTTCCCAGCTCCAAAATATTTTTATCAAATTTAAAGGAGGACCTGATTCTAACGTGCGGACAAAAGACAGATTCCGGGTACCGAAGCAGGAGCTGTTGGAAATCAGAAGCCAGTTGTCCAGTCATAAAACCGCATTGCCAGCAGCTTTGAGTGTGGCAGGACTCGGTGTTCTTAGAAAGTTTGCTGGAAATGTGCATACAAAACTAGGAGAATTGATCTCAATCCTAACCAAGTTTGAGCAGAAACACGGAGCCGACCAGCCCAAATCCGAATCAGTCCACTCGGAATACAGCCAAGATACAAGATCCATTTGGAAGGCGTTTCGAAAGGAACTTTTAGAAGATGGCATCAGTACCTCTGATATCACGAAATACAAGTCGGAGCTCAGAACCCACTTGAAGATGTTGACGGATCGAAGCCTTGTTGAGGTTGAAGTTCCTATTCTCAGTAAGGATCAGGCCAATATAATCCCAGACGAAAGCTCGACGGAGGAAGAAGATGATAACGATGAGTCTGGCGAAATCCAAGACAGTAAGAACAAAAAGCTAAAGGGTGATACATTGAGGGTTGAAAAAACGCGTGGTGGATTGTGGGAGATGTGTACAACCAATGGTGATTCCCCAAACCAAGACATCGCGACTCCGATTATTTCGCCTGTAAAAGAAACGATGGCGAAACATTCCTCAGCATCGAACCTTCAGTCTTGGTCACCCTCGCATCATCGCCAGAAATCGGCTCCAATCACTCTTCCCAACTTGAGCCAAGCCTCTATGGTCTCTGAGACTCCCCAGTATCTTGCCGAATACATCGAGGAGGAAGGCAACAAAGTGACATCCACTAGCGAAGCTATCGCAAAGCCAGGAATATTTCGTGTCTGGATGGTGTATATTTCTATGGTTGTTATACAGTTATGGAAATGGCTGATACGAAAGACTTATCAGCCCGGAGATCCCGCAGCTGCAGCAAGAGTTGGAAAGAAGGCAGAAGTGATCCCACTACTAGCCCAAGGATGTCCAATAGATGCCAAAGAAACGAAATTTGCCCAACATACAGCTCTGCATGCTTCTATCAGGGGCGGCCAACGTGCAATCGCAAGCTTTCTGTTGAGCCTAGGAGCTCGTACTGATATTTCAGATAGAAATGGAAATTATGTTCTACACGTGGCAGTCATTGAAGGTCAAGATTGGGCCGTCAAGCTTCTATTAACAACCAAATTGATCTCAAAAGGTTGAAAGAAGCTAATCTTTTGGCGACCATGCAAGATTAACACCGAAATTTGAACAAGAGACGGGAAGACAGCTCTTATTTTGGTTGTTGAGAAGGATGATTATCGTGCGGTGGAACATCTTTTGTCTACAGGTGTAGATATCGAAGCGTAGTCAGCCAGAGGAACGGCCCTCTGCATTGCTTTACAGGAGGATCAGTTAAGGATTTTACAGCTGCTTCTCAACAACAAAGCCGACATTGAAGTTCAATTCGAAAATAAGACTCCTCTCCTCCAGGCAATCATTCAAGGATATAGTGGCTTGCTCTCAATATTGCGAGACCATGGAGCCAGTGTTGCTGCTCATTCGCAGGGCCAGACTGCGTTATTGCTCGCCGTGAAGAATGGACGCGTCGATGTTGTAACCATTGTCTTGGAGATGATGGCCAGCCCCGATACTAGTGGCGACATCGATGCTAGATATGATGATAATACTGCTTTGATAGAAGCCATCGAACTATGCAATAAGAACATTGTTGCTTTATTGCTACAAGGTCGAGTCGATCTTGATCAACCGGCACGTGCTTCTGTGTCTTTAAACGCCCATCAGTCTTTGACGCCTCTACTCGTTGCTATTTCAAAAAGTCGGTCCGACTTAGTTTCTGCCTTGTTGAACTGGAAAGCAAATGTCAATTTTATCACAACAGTTTGTTGGACTGCATTAACCATGGCTACAATGAAAGGAAATACAGAGATAGTATCTCTGCTTTTAGAGCATGGTGCAGATATCAATGGCCCAGAGACAGATACGCAACATACTGCTTTGCACTTCGCTGCTCGCCTGAGTCATTTTCAAGTAGTTGAACTGCTAATAAATAAAGGTGCAAACATCGAAGCTGTGGGCTTCGTGGGCTAGACACTCTTGCTGTGTGCAGCCCAAGTCGGACAGTTTGCAGTTGCTGAATGCCTACTGAAACATAAGGCGAAACCAAACGTCAGATGAAAGTATGTTGACGTCTCTTCACCTCGCCATCCAGTCCGGCAGAGAAGAAGTTGTTGTTCTCCTCCTGGAAAATGATGCAGATATTCAAGTCAGAAGTAAGGATGGCAGAAGCCTTCTCCATGAGGCAGCTCAAGGGCAGAATCACAGGATCATCAAGCTCCTGATTGACAATGGAGTTGAAATTGACGCTCAAACAACCGGGGAAGGACGTACTGCTTTACACGAAGCTTGCTCAAGGGAATGCTGGAAATTGTCAAGTTGCTAATAGATAACAGGGCCAACGTTGAAGCTCATGTTGTCAATGACGAAGCTCGCGAGTACAAAGGACCAACACCTCTGTATCTATTCTTCGTTTACTTGCTTCGAAAGGGGATAATATTAACGCTAAAGCGTTTGGCGGGCACACTGCGTTGCACAATGCAGTCTATGGGAGGAGAACAATAATGGTTACCACATTGATGGGGTTAGGGGCTAATATCGATATCCGACAGGATGGGGGTGCGACTCCGCTATACTCCGCCGTGACGGAAAAAATTCTCGATGCAGTTTCTATTTTACTACACAGGGGCGCACTTCCAAATTCTAGTACCAAGAACGGGAACACGCCAATATCAAGAGCCATCGAGGACAAGAGCCTCGCTATCATCAAGGAACTGCTCAAGTATGGAGCTTATATCACTGAGGAGCAAAAGGAAAAGCTTAAAAACCTCAAACTGGTGCCAAGAACGTATGCCATTTCTTTCTTGCCCTCTTGAAGTCTCATTTGAACCAATTGATTCCTGCTAATGTAACTGTGGCCTAGATCTGTACCACCTGCTATTGTTGTTAGCAATATGAATCGTGCACACTCACCTAGTGTAAGCAGTGTTGACACAATAGTTGCACCCGAGTTTACTACTCTAGAGCCGCTAAACCCAAGCTAAAAGTCAATTGACTGAACTTAGAATATTGGTCTGGATTATTCGCGTGTGGTTGTGGTGTTGAATTGATTGGTGTGTTTCTAGGTCTCTGCCACTTGCCATGTCGTCCTTTTATAGTACTTGTTTTCTGCTTCGAATTGGTCGTTGTTTTGTCTCTGTCTGGAGAGTTTCACTCCATTGTGAAAATAGTTATTATGATTGATTGTCCATGTGTTTACCCAACTTGTGTTCTTGCGACTGATGGAGCTTGTTGAAGCACCCCATGTTTGTGGAGCTGGTCTCACCTACCCTGTCTTCCAAGTGTTATAGTGGCCGATTAATATATCCAGGGCTCCATCTTGGCCTTCTTCACCGCACTCAATCTATCAAGGTAAGCCAAGCTTTACGTGGCAGGCTTGGAATTAATTTAGGAGGAGCTTGTCTATATGCCCACCTATATTGTTGTCAACCCTTTTTCTCTCAAATTGAGATACCTACTTTCTGATTAAGATCACCGAAGAGAGGATAACTGTAACAAAGAATCTAAACAGTCTGAAGCCTAGAGTTACCGAGAAATCATGCTCAGTTCGCAAGGTTCCGATCGAGATTTATGGATCGTCCAATTCTCCACGAATCGCTTTCACGAACAATGGGACGAACTGGTTACTGACACAACAACGGTAGCATCCAAGATACCAAGATCTTGGTATGTCTTGGTATTTGCTTGGAAATTCACAGAATGTGGTCCAAAGTAAGCGCCAAGTCGTCATCTGGGGTGGTCGGATCAGCTTGGCGCTTGTTTGAGGTGATTCAGTCCAAGCTTCCCCTTGCCTCAAGATTTTTTGACGATCATACAAGCATTTCAATAAGGTGCTCTCTTCCGGGAAGCGAACGGCTTCGTCTCCATCCTTTTCAAGAAACATCGAATCGTTCGTCGAGCCAAGCGAAAATGCCATCCCAATTCGCAAACTCTTCCATCCGATGCAGCAAAATGCAACAGTTCTTGCCGTGCCTCTTCTTGGCCATCATTTCGCTAGACATCTAAGGCACAACTGACCCTAGAGAGGCATACTCCGTACTAGGTCTGTCGGAATCAGCCTCGAAACGAAGGCATCATGATGAGGGCAACACGAGTATTGGCAGTTCCATATCGACATGGGATGGAGCAAGGTGAGATGAACTGACATTGCACCCACTGTGTATATATATCGAGTCGAAGCCATCTTTCTAACATCATTCCTTTCACCATCCAATCTTTACAGTCCACTTCCACTTCCAACTCTCTTTCAACAACAGCTGTGCTGTCCATTCATTTTATTCCACTTCTTCAATTTTCCACGGCTGTGCTGTTTAATCCTATCCCGTCTTTTCCAATTACCAAAATCACAATCACTTAACAATCTTTTCGATCACCAACACCGCAAACATGCAATTCTCAAACATCCTCATCTTGGCCCTTGCCACCCTTTCTGTCGCTGCTCCAACTTCCATCAAGGCTCGCGCCGCTGTTCTCGGTACCAAGACTTACGACCAACTCTCCATTAGTGGAGGAAAGGCCGGTAATGCTGAGGCCGAGGCTTTGGCTAAGCTGCCAATCGACACCAGCAACCTCGCTGCTGTCGATCCAGCTGATATTGCTTTCTTGGGAGATGTCAACGATATTGCCAACGATGCCGAGACCGATGCTTTCAACGTCGCCATTGCGGCAGCAACCGGTGATGCGAAGGTCGCTCTGCAGGTTAGTACCACTAATCATAATCTCTACTGATCAAAGCTAATATCCAACAGAACGGCAAGATAAAGAACAAGGTCCTCAAGTTGATGGCTACCAAGTTGGAGTTGATGGCCAGGGCCGCACAAGGCGAAGACACCTCCGCCAAGCTCGCAGCCGAGACCAAGAAGCTCAACAACAACATCGCTCTCGACAAGGCTGCTGCCGGACAAGCTAGCACCTTTTTGAGCTTCGATGCCCAAGCAGGATCTGGCACACCTTCCGCTGATGCCGCAACCGATGCCGAGCCCGCTGAGGTCGTTGCCGATGACGAGGAGGAAGTGCAGGTTTGCACCACCAAGAGAGTCAAGAAGTCCAAGTTGTAGATACTGGATGATCATGAGATAATATTGTGTCAGAGAAGGACATAGGAGAGGGAAGGGAATAATGTTCAATATTCAAAACGTTGCTGGGGAGGGATGTGTGAAGTGGACTGCCGGCGGGAGTTCTGTACTTATTCATTTGACCGAGCATAATAAGACATAATATCCTGCACACCAATCTTCTTCCATTTGTTGTAAAATTCCACTACAGTAACCAATCCAAGAACTTGCCCCATCTTGTAGTGGGTTTTGGTTCCTCTGGAACACCCGTCGGATCGAATCGTCCAGAAAATAAGTCTGTATCTTTCGATCTGGAAAACTTGGTTCCCTTGACAAACTTCCATACTAGAAATGGTACGATGTAAATGGGTATGCCAATGTATCTCGCAACAAAAGTGGATGTCGACCAGTTGCCCTTGAGGAAGACACTAAATCCTGAAAATAGCACAATAATTAGCGAGCCAATGGCACCGACCCAAGCGGCATATGGCTGTAGACGACCTTTCATGGGAAGGTTTTCGCGGTCTATTCCTTGTGCTCTACAAGCTTTCTCATATCTGATGAACACAACACAGAGTGTCATCCAAGAAGCTAGACCAGCAATTGTGCTGAGAGATTGAAGCCAAGAAAATGCTTGAGCGGCCCCTCCAGATCCAAGACTGAGATATGCCAAAGGTCCGAAGGAAAATGAGGCCAGAACAGCATAATATGGTACACCCCATCTGTTGGTTTTACCGAAGAATTGAGGTGCCTGTTTATCGACCGCCATCGCAACAATCATACGAGCTCCAATATAGCAGTATGAATTTCCCGCTGACCAGGCTGAAGTTAAGATGCAGGCGTTGATGATTGAAGGGAGGACAGAAATTCCAGAATTCTTAATGGCGATGACGAACGGTGACGAGTTGGCATTTCCAGAGCCGGTGATGAGGTCCGGGTTGTTGGATGGGATGATCATGCCAATGAGAAGCGTTCCCAGGACGTAAAAGAACATGATGCGATATGTGACACGATGAACTGCTTTTGGAATGGATTTGTGGGGGTTTACAGTCTCTGCTGCAGCCACAACAACTGTTTCCACACCGATGAACGAGAAACTGGCGTTGATCATGGCACTGAAGAATGCAAGGAATCGGCCGGTCGTTCCCTCAATTCCATTGTATTGAGTGAATGGTCCTGGCGACTTCCAGTATCTGAATCCAATACGGTCGTGGTCGGGAGCTCCACCAAGTGTAATGACGAGAGACACGAAGACCAGGCATAAGAAGCAGAGGATCTTGATAGATGCCGTGATTACTTCCGCTTCGCCAAAGAACCGAACATTCATCATGTTAATGAAAAAGATAGCTGCGAGTCCGATACTAATCACGAGAGCTGGAGTGATATCTGTCCAGTAAGACTTCGATTATTTAGCACGGCTCGCTAAGAAATTTCGGACAACTTACTACCAACACTGCAGCTGCAGAAACCTCGGATGCAATTGCAATCGTGTAGCAATAGCCGTATGAAATGGCTAGAGTGAAACCAAGAGCAGGATCAACGAAGCGGCTGGCAAAGTGAGGGAATGATCCAGCAGTTGGGAACTGTTAATGTCAGCTATGGCAAGTTTATGAGGGCAGTAGACTCACAAGAGACGCAAGTTCACCAATTGATTCCATCACACACCATAAAATTCCCCCGACAATTGTAAAAGCTCTACATCCATTAGCTTAGCTATCTTCTTGCGCATTTGCATCGCTTACAATAATAATCCGAGAGGCCCAGCATTAGCCAAAGCTGCGCCTGTGCCGACGAATAAACCCGTTCCAATACCACCTCCAAATCCGATAAATGTAACATGTCTTGCTTTAAGTCTTCTTTGCGTCCGTCCAACACCACCAATTCCATAAACAGCATCGAGAGTGCCTGAAGCAGAGTGTACAATCTCTCCCTCTACTTGAGCAAGCTTCACATGCTTCTCCTCAGCCGATGTCTTTGAGATAGAGCGACGAAGTTCTAATGGGGAGATCTCAACGGCCATGATTGAACGTTACACTTCACTAGAGTTGCTATTCCGAGAAAGTGATGAAATGCGTTGTTCCTTTAGGGTGAATGTCACTCTTATATCTTTTTGCTTACCACGGGAAAACTTTAACTTCAATTAAGCACGCCATACTTCTCATATTCCAGGATTAATGAGTACTCTGAACTTTGCCAGCGTCTTTCCATCTCTGGTTCGTTCGTTTCCACATAAAATCCCGCGATTTCGTAAGAGCTCCGGAAATGGGCCGAATGCATAGACGTCAATGAATTAAGAAAGGCTGAAGACGGCAAGAGTTTGAAAAGGGATAGAAATTTGATGAGTGTAGGAAGGAGGCTGGGGGAGTGCTTTGTAGCAACTGTATCGCTCGACTGTGTTTATACAGATACTTCTTCAGGTAGCTCAATATGGGAAAACTCAGAAGAGGGAATGATGCAATTCTAGGACAGAATAACGATGATCAGATACATTTGAGAGCCTTTAATTGATCCGAAGCTCGATGTATTATTTGGAAAGATGAGAAACATTGAGGATCTTGATGAAGATGGAGAGTGGCAGTGACAAGAAGACTTGGATGGGAGAAGTAGTGAGGTCAAGTTCGCCATATGATGACTAAGCAAGGAATTCCTAATCTAGCGTCAACGCGCTCTCAGACCCCAGCGACAGGTATTCGACGAAGAAGAGCATTCATACTGAATCAAATCATCTACCACTTGGGGAAAAATCCAATTGCACTCAGTGCATTGCCTCTCCAAATGTTCGCACACGTGCGAGACGTATGCCACTCGAAGCAGGATCTAATTTCTTCGTCCTTTCCGAAATAATTACTACTGTTACTCGAATGTCATTTTAGTGAGGGAAGAAAGCTTGAATGCTTACACAATGATGCAATACAATGCCGCAGATTGTATGCGCATATGTCTCGGAAACGGTAGATGCACTACACAGATGATGGTTGGCGGAATGGAGACTTCTCCAATACTGGGGTGGCTGCATTTTGGTATAAGAAACGGAAATCGATGGATGTTGATCTCGAAATCTACCCAATACACTACACCAATTCATTCCGAAAGTATGACCAGTCCCTTATGATGTGGAAGACAGATATTTGATGACATCGAGCAGGCCAAATTCTCTTCAAGAGATGCTCCATTGTTTGATACAACCAGACTGTGAGCCACGGACTTCTGCACAAAACAGAAATGTCACTCCTTTATCTTCGGGACTTCTAGTTTCTATTGTTTTACAGGACATTGCTATTGATTTGCCTCCTCGCTTTCTCCCTTTATCATGATATACTTTTTGTATATAACATATTATAGACGGCTCTAAAGATGATACTAATCACAATTAAGTGCTGTGTCAAGTGACCTAAGCATCGCAACTGATCGAAATCATCAGAGTTATTGTCTACTTGCATGAACTTGTGTATTCCATAGCCAGTGAGATTCAACCTTCATCATTCAATTGAGCTCGAAGATCAAAATCTGTCCCAGACCTTCAAATTAATGTATTTCACTCTGCACTATTGCTACTAAGGCAAGCATCCTCAAAGCACATCCTATTACTCCTGCTCGACCATCGGCCATCAACCATTTCTTCGGTTTGTTTTCCGAAGTGCCGATATCCTTTGAGTCTAGATACCTTCGAGACGTGTTCTAGGTTTGCGAAGTGTACTTCAAACCGTAAAGCTATCGTCATCGCGTCTTGACGACGGCCCGCTCTGGTCCCCTCACACATCATCGACTCGACACTAGTAATTTGACATGAAATACTTAAGCATCCAAGTCTTTGCACTTCTCTCCACCTTTTTAATCGATTACCGTACAGTACTAGAGCTACCAGTCCGCTTTCTATTCAATTAAGCACATCTGTGGACACCATTACCATACAATCCAAGATGCCACCCCCAGCAATAAAATTTCCTCTCCTACCGAGGATATCCAATTCCACTACATCAGAAGCCACGCAATCCATCCAATCGGCTTCATCTGGTCCTTTCGGTATCTTCCTTCTCTTCTTCTCGGAAATCTGGGATTACCTTCAATTTATCCTCTGTCTCGTCCTCTATGCTCTCATGTTCCTCGCTATTGGTGGAATCATCTATCATCTCTACTACCACGGATCAGATTATAGCCAAGTTGGACTCGGGCATGTCAAGAAACTGTCAGGAGCTGCCTCTGCCTCCTTGAAAAAACACGTGGAAGATTTCAGAATCGCCACAAAGCAACGAGCTGGAAAGACGAGAAGATCAATCACTGATGGTATTGAGAGGCATAAACAGCATATCAGAGAGTGGTGGGCAAGACGGAGCGCGAGGGGTGGAGAAAAAGGTGACGTTGAGGCTGTTTGTGCTGAGGACTTCGAACTTCAGGGTGAGGTGGGAGATGAGGATAAGAATATAGAGACTGAAACTATGTTTGAGAACTGCGAGAGTGACTTTGAAAGTGAGAGGGACTTGACTGGTGAGAGTGTGGACTGAATTGGAAGGATTAGCATTTTGATTCGGTGCTTTCAGTTTTGGCGAGCGATGTAACGGATTTGAGTGTTCAATTTGAACATCGTTAATGGCCAATCCAAATTAAGATTCAGTATTATTCTTCTCACCTTGCACGTAAACTATCGCTATTCATCAGCCAAGATTATGTCCTCTGTGCTGAACATCCAGAGAAGAATCTAATATCCCTCCCAGACTTAAGCGAGGTGTCCCTCAGTATACTACCCACTTAGTTTCACGCACCATTTATTCCGACGTCATCAAAACGTTTAGAATCGTTTCTTCATAAGGTTTTGGGAAACGAGACGGAGATAGACAGACCATTGCACAACCATTCACGAAACACACTTGCAATGGATCCTGATATCACAAAAGCGATCATTTAAGCTGTAATCGCTTCATATTAACACTACCGAAATCATAAATGGCACCTCCAAAACACCGAATTCCGATGCAAGCGATCCGTCTTTCTTAGAGATATTCAAAGAAGTCTCGACAGAACTATGGATTGCAGCGAGAGTTCTACTTGCAGTTTTTCTCATTGTAGGAGGGTTTATTCTGGTTATTACCGGCATCATTATCTGCTGTCAACACCTCTACAAAGACGGACTACCCTTTGAGGGATGGAAGGATGATCTGAGACAGGGGTGGAGGACAAGAGAGGAACAAAGAAGAGAAGCCGTCGATGTCGAGGCAAGTGGGGAGGTATTTGCGAGTGACGATTTGGATAGAAATGGAGACATGGGTGGGAGATATCACAAACAAGATGATGAGGACGACATGAAACATTGCACGGGAGCGAATACTCGCAGGAGGATAATAAGGCTTTTATATCTGCGAGTCTGAAAGCTAGGTCGGATGTGTGGAAGAATTTCGGGAGGTCAGGTTCTTAGCTCTGCGACGTGGCTGTGAAGCTGTCTGGCGCACATAAAGAGGTTGATGTTTGTCTAAGCGTACCTCTTACATGGCATATTACCTAATAGCAGCAAGAATTTTCAATACGTTATCTCAGACCTTTTGTATGGTATTCAGTGCATGTTTTGCATTGTCTACGATCTTGGTGGGCATGTCTTCGCTGATTGAGAGCAATGAGCTTATTGCGTGTTGGAGGCAAGAGAAAGGGGCAACCATAATAGGATGGAGCAAAAGGAGAAAGTGTTTAAGGGATGGAGAGTTTTTTTAAATCTATTTGGATTAAGTTTGACATGGGGCAGGCCCAAGAATGAAGATTGATAGTCCCCGCGATTTCTGCAGCTCACGATAATTCACTAGCAGCCTAGAACAGTCGATATAATGTGCGGAAGATGGTCGCACGATGAGCGATGTGTTACTCAAGCTTCAATCATCACCATCGCTCTCAAGCAGTCTGACAATGTACCAGCGATTCACACAAGATAAGATATGTGGAAGATTAATGTCACGTCTTCCTTCGACAAAGGGATCAAAGGGGATCAAAGGGGATCAAAAGGCTTCCCATGCTCGACCAAAATCTCTTCATTGTCCAAAATATAAGTGTACAACCCAACTCCTCCCAAACACAATTTACAATTTCGCCCTTGGCTGTTCCTCGGCCAGTGCTTCAGCATACATTCTATCCAACTCCCCACGGAACTTCTTTGCTGTCTGTGGACGCTTAAGCTTTAATCTGAAATTTGTTAGCTTTGAATTCAAACCTTTGTAGGGAGAACTTACGTAGGGGTCAACAACTCGTTCTCAATCGTAAATGGCTCCAATTCCAGATGCACAGCCCTTACCCTCTCCCAGCTATTGAACTTATTCTTCTTCCCAATCTTCTCCAACTCCTTCAATATGGCCTTGTTGACCTTCGGGTCCTTTGCGGCTGCCCTCACCGCGGCAAAATCATCCGCAGCAATGGTCTTCTTTAGGATACCACTTGCGAACGGGGCAAACTGAACTGGATCGACACCGAAAATTGACACAAGGAAAGCTTGCGTGGAGTCTCCATGAACATAGGCCTGGGCGAGGATGTTGGTATTAGCGAGATAAACGTTCTCGATTCGTTCTGGAGAAACATATTCTCCTTGAGCGAGCTTCAGAACATTCTTCACACGATCTACAATCTTGACTCGGCCCATAGAGTCAATTTCTGCGATATCACCAGTACGGAACCATCCATCCTCGAGGATAGCCTTTGCGGTCTCAGCTTCGTTCTTGTAGTATTCTCTGAAGCGGGTTTTGCCACGAAGAAGAAGTTCGCCTCGAGGATTTGGCGAATCGGTGACGAGATAATCCATATCAGGAACTGATTGTACACAAGCTTCCATTGATGGAGCCAGAGCACCACAATTACCAGTGGAGAAGTCACCCTCCAATTGGCAAACGGCGACAGCATAGCTCTCGGTCAACCCGTAGCCCTGCACGAAGTCAGTGCCAAATGCAGCACGTAAAAACTGATGCAAGCTTGGATCAATTGGTGCACTTCCAGTGACCATTCCACGGCAGCGCTGCAGACCGAAATTAGCAGTGAGCTTAGGTGTGAACACACGATCCCAGAACATGTGCTTGTTGGTTGCTTGTCCTGCAGGAAGCTTCATGGATGCGAGCTTAGTATTAATGACATGTCGTCCCATTGCACCCTTGACGCCCGGTGCTTCCAGAGTTGCGGCTCGAATGGCAGATCCAAATCGATTGAACAAACGAGGCACGGAATTGAAGCCAGTCGGCCTGAGCAGCTTCAAATCATCTACAAGACCGAGAATATCTCCACGGAAGTAACCGATAGCTCCACCAGCTGCTAAACTTCCATGCTCAGCTACTCTCTGGTAGATGTGGGCCAGAGGGAGATACGAGCACAAGACATCAGTGTGGAGAGTCTCTGAGAAGATAAGTCCACTTGCGGTCGCAGCGGTTGCATTTGCATGAGTCAATACCACACCCTTAGGGTTACCGGTAGTTCCTGAGGTGTAGTTGATTGTGATGATATCGTCTGGGCGAGGTGGCTTCATAGGCAAACCAGATTGCGCACCAAGCTTTTCGACATCACCGATAAAGTGTACTTGGATTCCGGCGTCTCCTGCCAAAGTGTTGAGCAGCGCAGATTTGGTATTTCCAGGTTGCTCTCCCAAGTCCAGAGGATCCAAGCAGATGATCAGCTTCAGAGTTGGTATCCGTCCTGCTTGTGCCAGCTTCAACAGTGTCGGGATATGTGGAAGGGACGTGATGACACATGCTAGCGCAGCATGGTTGATGATGTATTCAGTTGTATCGGGACCGAGGGTATCATAGATAGACACGGTAAAGAGAGACTGAGACATGCAACCAAGATCTGCAGAAAGTTAGAGATGTTCCCGGGTGCAAAGAAACGCCTTACCAGAAATCTGCCATTCTTCCCGATTTTGACACCAAAGCCCAACACCATATTTCTCCTCCGTCACACCCATCTTCTTGTGCAACTCCACAATTCCAGCGCCAAAGTTCTTCCTTCTCGCAGCTACATCCCCATATGTAATCCATTCATATGCGCCATGCGTCTTGGTAGCGGGATCCCAATGTCTGGTTCCTAAGCACCTCGCATTTGGACGCTTCTTTGCAGAGGACTCGAAAGCATCGTGTGCGGTCAGGATCTTTGGATCTGTCGTCTCCAGTAGTGGGCTATTGACAAAGCGCCA
This sequence comes from Margaritispora aquatica, assembly GCA_007644065.1. Lineage (NCBI taxonomy): Eukaryota > Fungi > Ascomycota > Leotiomycetes > Helotiales > Discinellaceae > Margaritispora > Margaritispora aquatica. The sequence goes on from VJWN01000010.1 coordinate 1,842,839, forward strand.
ATGTCTGTAGACTGCACTTCGGCCTTCCTTTTCTGAGCCTGGGATAGGAAGAGAGTAAGGAGATCCTGGAGGTGGAGGGGTCCTTAGGAGCTTGATGAGAGCCTCCGGATCTTTGGTTTTGAAGTCCATGATCGATACGGCGTTGAAATAGTTGATAGGCTCAAGACTGAGAGTATCCAATCTGCGAGGTAGTTGTGTCAGTGTTGTTTGAAATGCAAAGGATCAAAGAAGCGTTTCTTGACGCAATTGGGGTCCACTTACTCGAGGCAGGCAATTGTTGACAATACTACAATTTACTCTTATCACAAGCAATTCAACAGAGTGTATGTCCAGTAGTATCAAGCGGAATTAGTAAACAGGAAGACAAAGAGTGAATCGAGATGTAGGATTGAAGTTTAAAGAGAACCAACGCAAAGGGATGGGTCACTCGGACATTCTGACATCTTTGTTGGTGTTGGAACTTCAATCCAGAGAGAAGAGCTCAAACGAGCCGAGGCATGCTCCAAGCCCACAACTGTATGGCACTCCGAGGCACCTTCGGCGGCTTGGACTTGGGATTTTTGTGGAGTCGCACGATGGAGCATCAGACTGCAATCAATTTATCCGGAACGGTTCTCCGATCTTGTGTTGATTCTGGTGCTGATATTAGACACGATTAATTCTGATATAATTGTAGATCCATTAGGTTGGCGTTGGATGTCAACATAGGGCAGTCAGAACCCCATCCCCATCCTTCACATGCATTAAAACTTTGGCATTTGAGATTTTGCGAGGGCTTTGCAGGTAGATTAGGCTTTGCAGCTGCAGGGGTCCGACTCGAACTTCCCGTGAGCTGCTGTTGCTTACCAACGGCATTGGCGTGCAATGAATCCATTTGTTGGGCTGTGATCACATGCACATCAGATCGGGGAGAAACAATCAAGAGATATGATTGGATATGTAGGAGATATACCAGATTTATCACAGTCAGCATACCACATCATTCAAAGCTGGGGAAACATGGGGCGTGTGGGGAAAGAAGCACATTTAAAACCAAGACCAAGAGATCCATAATGCAGGAAAGCACTAATATGTACTGGGAATATATTTACAAGAAGTATACAACGTCTACGGACCCAAGCCCTCGTTCGAGACTCCACCTCCCTATGATGTCTGTCGACATCTTTGACAAACTTGGTGCCAATTGTCTTACTCCCATTACTCGTTGATCCCGTGCTGCCAAACTCGCTGCTCAACTCTAGCTGAATACGTACTGACAGCCAACATCTGCTGCATTTGCGCATGCCCGACATATAGAACACTCCTCGAAACCCACCACCGTATACCCTCCGTGCACGGAGGACTTGTCAAACTCCCACTATATGTCCAGAAATCGGAGAACATGCTGACTTCTCGCAGAGCCTGCATGATGTTCAAAGTCATGGTCACCCTCGCAGTAGAAGTGAATCCAGGCATCGATGAGTTTGTCGAGGAAACGAATTGTGAGAAGAATGTAGAGTCGCGATTGCCAGGGTCGATTCGCAAAGCCACCACACCCTTCTCCTTCCCACTGGCATCTGCATGCACGAGATGTAGTTCGGCTTTGGTATAGGCGCCTTGAACTGAGTGATCGGCAGGAGTGTGAACATGCCAGCCTTTGAGGTAGAGGGTAATGTTGTCGTATGTCATGCTTGGACCACTAGCTATGTTGCCAGACTCGACATTGGCGAGGGCAAATGCAGGTCCATATCCCCAGTTGTAGATAGATCCAGGAACAGAGGCAAAGCCATCGCTGAAACTTGGCAAGTGGTGAGAGGAGAGACCAGCAGTCAGAGAAAGTTGTATGGGTGATTGTTGGCTTCCTGTTTGACATTTCGCATATGACTCGTTGAGTGATCCCCAATTGTAAGTGCTCTCATAGGACCATATGCCTCCTTCAGCTCGCTTCTCTATGTTTCTGACTCTTAGGTTCGATGCATGTTCAGGACATGCTGAGGTTTGGAGGGCCAGAGCAACCAAAATAATGGTGGCGAGCATGTTTGTTGATGAGATAAGATCAGCTGAGCTTGGATGCGTAGATTGGAAAGAGGTAGGAGTGGTAGCACAAAAATTCAGAGGGCAAAGCTTGGTATTTATAAATAAAAAAGCCTCGAGCAGCTACCAAATGCGTGAATCACATTCTCCACATCATTGCTTCAACAGTCACAAGAGAAAGAGGCCTTACCTTTCAGCACAGCCTGACACCTACTTGGCCATTCAACTGGACGTGCATACATCAAAGACATTTAAAGTCGATACCCAGAACTTCCAAGACTTGCTATAAGCGGAACAAATCATGCATCTTCTGTCTTTTGGAAAGCGATCGGACGAAAATGGAGAAATCCTCGACATTGGAAGAACAAATCTTAGGTGCCAAGCAACAGCAAGATTGAAAAACATGCATCAGTGGTTAGCTGCCTCAAGACCAAGAGATCCTTTGGCGCCTAATCTTGGGCTTTGTTTGTGAGAGAAAAGAGGAATGGCAGTGTAGAATAAAGTGCCAATGCACAGGAAAACATGGGAGAAATTGCTCAAGAAATCAGAGACATGATCGCCAACAACAACGGGATGGATTAAGGATGAGCCTTTTGAGAGACATGATCAACCACACATACCCCCCAATAAAGAAGGTCGCGATGCCGGGAAGAACAGCGCGTCCTCATTCCCAAGGCTTCTGATGGTACCTCGCCTTGGCTACGATAATTGTGACGAAGCTAAATCGAACACGACCTCTCATGCTACTGCGCACTGGTAGTGGCAGCGGAGAGTGCCGTTCGCATACCAAGTAACATAGTTTGTAGTTTAGGCTGGTCGAGAACAATAGAATGAGTGATATACGCAGCTTGGCAAAGTCAGGATTTGGAATGGCAATGGTAGTCGATGGAGTGGTGATGTGATGTGAGAAAGGTTGATTTTGTTTAGTCCAAGGTTTCATATGGCAAAACAAGAACTCAAATGACGTTGTCCTCAGAAATGCGCAGTCCGTAGATCCCAGCACACTACCAGGTCAAGGGAGTAGAGGCACAACATCTCAGGCTCCTATCCTGGAACCTCAGGAACCCTCTTTTTGCTCTTGTGATGCTGGCGAACCCACAAAGACTCTTGCACAGCATGCGTCGCGTCATTCTTCCATTCAAGTCGACATATCGTTCCCTCAACACAAGGTATCGTGGTACAAAGTATTGGGAAGGTGCTGTCCTCTAGAGATTGATGAGGAGCCAATAATGACACAGAATATTCGTTCTCTGTTATTGTATGCGAATATTCTTCAGCTTTAGATCGTGTCCCTTGATCGTGAAGCCACGATATTCCTGACGACCTTTTTAGAAATATGTCAAGATCCATCATGAGTTTCGAGTCGAGCCGTGGTTGAAATTTCAAAAGACCAGTAGTTCATTTGAGAGCATGCCATTCTAATGACATTCTGATGATCCAACATTGGGGTCGATTCGTCCTAGATTCCCACCTGTCCTCATTCTGTAAATAGACGTGGCGCTTAAGACACAACCTCTTCGATTCTTATGTATGTAGAGCAGAGTCAGAGTACCTGAAAAGTCTGTCCAGAGCTGGAAGGTAATTTTGAACCCTGCTTTTTGTTCTACTTCCTTTTGTTTGTTGTCTTGTATGGAGGTTCGTTTTCTCATCTTCTGGGCGGCCATGAATCAGCAAGAGGGGAAGATGCAGAAGTTGCATGTACACCCTTTCCGTCATAGCTACTTGAAACGAAACGTATTGAATTTGGTTCGTTGTGCAAGCCAACAAACTGGCAGATGCCAATGCTCCATTGGTCTTTCGTGCAGTTCGAAGAAGCGATTGAAGTAGTACCTGCCCCTGAGAATGCAGTTTCCCGAACTTCCAGGGCGCGGGGCATACGCCGTAAGGTAATGTATGAAACCACCCGTGGCCATTTGGGAGCGCTATTGGGAAGAGTTATTTTACTTGTAACCAGAATCCCTTCCCGAGGCAAATGCGAAGGGGTAGGTCAGACCCTTTGTGCTACTTTGACACGTTATTTTGATGAAGTCAAAGCCGAGCAGTACTCATCAGACAATTGGAAGCTTCGAGGTAAAACTTACTCGAGCTCTGAGCTGCTTTGAGATTTTCAATCAAGGATAGAGGGAAAACTTACAAGCTGTCTGTTCGACCAGAATAGAAGTATCCTACGAGGTCAAAGTGACGACTGGCCTACCAGCCATCCCTAGAAAAGGCGGGCAGTATATTTAGAATGCAACATTGCGTTTCAACGGTTTACTTGCGAGGGTTGGATGTTGGATGTTGGATGTTGGATGTTAGATTTGCTGCTGTGCCTTGTGAAGTGAACACATCTACCCACCATCGCTTCATCCTTAAATACTCGCATTTCATATTGATTTCATATTGATTTCATATTGATTTCATATTGATAAAGGCTTGTGCCCCATCTTATGGGTTGAACGAAGTTGGCTTCACCTTCATTTCCAGCACTTCACTTTCGCTTTCGAATTCTTTCCAGACGAGGCTGCGCTCGCTTCGCCTTGCACAAGTAAACAACCAAATTCCTTCCACATAACTTTTTCCACCATCTAACAACAACTCCCGAACTCTTCTGCAATTCTGCAATTCTTCGATCTACATATCTTCCAACCACACTTTACAACTTCATACTCTTTTCAATCCCAATACCTCCATCGAGAGTTGTTCACAATGCGTGGATCAATCATCCTTCTCGGCCTCAGCGCCATCGCTGTCTTGGGTCAAACCTACACCGATACCATCTCGACCACCACTACTGTTACGATCATCTCTTGCGCACCAAAGGCTACCGGTTGCAAGGAGACTACCATCACCAAGGAGGTTACGTTGAGCACCACCTTCTGTGATACCACCTCTACTGCTCCCATGGTCTCAACTTCAGTTGCCAGCCACAGCACCACCCCAGCTGGTCCCGTTCCAACTGAGTCTCAGGGCACGGCTGCAACCTCTGGCTTCTTCCCACCACCCGTTTTGACCTCCGCTGCTTCAAGTACGTATTTGCTCGACTCAATCTTGTGCTTAATATGTTCGCAAAGGACGCGTTTTCTGCAACTATTTCTGCGCAGTTGCTAACCATCTTCAAGGCCCAATTCCCACTATCCCAGTCGTCATTGCTACTGAAGTTGTTTCAACCCTCAGCGTCGCTACTCTTAGCATCTCCGAACTTCCTCCAACTGTCAGCATCCCAGTTCCAGAGATTCCTTCCAACGTTACCTCCAAGACTGTTCCGACTGGCACCCCTCAAACTGTTTCTGCTGAGGTCCCATACACTGTTGAGGTCCCAAGCACCTTGTCGACTGCCGCCGGTATCTACTCGACTGCATCCTCCAACCTCTCTTCTCTCGCCCACACCATGTCCACCAGTGCTGCTTTGAGCACCACTACGAAGCATGCCCCTGGCAGCACCACAACTTCCGCCTCCGCTTCTGCTACTAGCGCGCTCAGTGCCGCTGGACATGCCGTCGTTCCAGGCACTTTTTTGGCACTTTTGGCCTTGGGTGCTTACATCTTCGGTTAAGCGACAAAACACTTGGCATGGAAATGTGGATGCAGTTTGCAAAGATGTGTAGAGTTATGGGATACCACACTGAGTTACTGCCATCTTCTGGTTGCTCGTTTCGTTGATATGAGGTAGTATCGGTTCTGGCATGATCCTGCGTGCATACGGATTCCGAGGTCTTGGTAATGGGTCTAGCTTTAGCTATTCTGCGGCTTTGTGGGCTCGATCTGATTGATCTTCGCGTTCATCAATCTCCTGCATGAAGTGTATTTGGCTGAGCATAATGGCAACGAATGAACAAGACAATCAAAAGAATGTACACACTGGTGTGCTTCTCGTGTATGTGATAAGGTGACCTTGACGAGCCTACCACGAGTCTTGCTCCTTCCATCAATTCCACCACTTGTTATGGGACAATAAGTATGTCATCCATTTTGAAATCTACAATTTTCTCTTTCTTTCATTTGGATTCCCCTATATGTTTGTTTACTTATCATAACACAATTGTGGTACCGATATGTCAGTAGTCAGCGCGATACCTACTAATTCATTATTCAGCCATCTCTATTTCCCGTCTCGGGCACGATTCAAACTAAAAGAAGAGGCAACTTGCCCTCTAAGATGAAGTTAATACAAATTCCCTCCTCTTCTACCAATGCCATTTCCATAGCTATCTCGACTTCCACCCATCGACGTCTCAACTCCACCAAACTTGCTCCTTCCACCATTATACACACCATCCAGCAAATTCCTCTTCCACTCCTTATCTTCAAGCTCTTTCTGCCACTGCCTCTCTTTCTCTTTCATAATCTCCTCATGGTATAGTTTTTCCTCAAGTCTGGCTAGCTGCTTAGCTATCTCTCGATCAGCTTCATATTCCCTAGCCAAAGGTTCTTTTTCCCTAGCTTGGAATCTCTCCATCTCTCTCTCCCGCTCCCATTCTCGCAAGTTCTCATCTTTATGCCAAGGTGGAAACCGAGACACACGAGGAAGAGCTGGCATCTCAAGCTTGCCAATACGCTCGTGGAGTTTCAATATCTCTAGATCTCTCAATTTGGTTTCGTGTGGGTCTGCCAACTTCCCCAAAGCTTGAGATGCCGAAGAACTAAGTTGAGGACCGTGAGTCGGACCAAAAACCGGAGGTGTGGATTGAGACGAGATAGCAAAATTCCATCGTCCTGGCAATTTTGCGAGTGCAGCGAGATTCACATTCTCTTCATCTCCACGACGATCCGTTAGCAATCTCCGTTCGACACTTCGTTTACCATGGCTGTTGATATGTATCATTGAGTCCTCGCTGTCGCTCTCGCTTGTTTCAATATGCCTCTTGCTCCTCTGTTGCGTCCTTAAGATCTGGCGCTCAAGATTCTTCTTCCATTCAATCTCCTTTCGGATTCTGGCTTCTCCATTCTTAAGACCTTCGCGTGTGGCATCTGCTTTGACTTTTACTAGTTTCCCTTCTAGTTTGATGTCTCCTAGCTCGGCCTTGATTTTGTTAAGCTCAAACTGCAGTCTATCCTCCATCTCCTTATCCCTCTGTAGATTTTGTTTCTCAAGCTTAATTATAGCTTGATCAATGACACTGCTGGAGACACTAGAAGGAGGCAATAGTTTCTGACTAAGGGAGTGCACGAAATCAATCTCCCCCAGCAGATGCTTCCTCTGCTGATTTCGATAACGCCTGCCGTTTCCCCACGACTTTTGGTTCTGGTTCGGACTGTCCCAAAGTTCCATGTCTTCGTTCTCAATCTGCGCATCATATTCTTCACCTCGAAGCGAAGCCCTACCTTTTGACCTCAGCAGCTTGACCTCCTTCTCCAATCTCTCCATCTTCTCTCTGTCTTCTTTAGCCTTCCGTCCCCTCTCGCCCGTCTCTGCAGCTCTTAACCTATCGAGTTCCATTTTGTCGACTTCTTTCCTCCGCACTTGCTCCGCCCTTTCCGCAGCCTGATATCGCTCTAGCTCTGCTTTCTCTGCTTCTCTTATGCGCTTTTCCTTGGTGGCCTGCTCGATGACAGCTTGCTCAGCTGAGGAGATGAAAGTGTCGTAATACCGGAAAGAGGACACGCTGCCTCGACGTCCGACTTCGATTCGGGCGGGAAATGGAGAGGTACTGACTTCGCGAATCTTGAATGTGGGCTGGGGCTTTGGAGAGAGCCTGCGAGGTTTTGGGGGGAAAAGACACATTTTGGAATTGGACATTGGGCTTTGTATGACAGAAGAGATGGGAGATGATAGTTTGAATATGCGTGGCAGAAGTACAGTTTGTATTTTTGATATTGCGTTGTGATGATATTGTCTCCTGTGCTGAGACATGTCTCTAGGACTGACCATTTAATGTCCTCACAGATGCTATAGGTTCTAGAGAAACTCAGTAATTTATCCATAAGCGGGTAGCCAAATCATGCATACCATTGTTCACAGCTGTATCATATGCTTGACCCCAGGTTTAGAACACCCTATGGGTAAGATACTCCGCCGCTTAGCAAGGATGGTCTCACAACTTCGCTTCCGTTTTCTTTGCCTTCTTTGAGTTGTTCTGCCACGCGAACTCCAGCTTCTGCGCTGCTCCCGATTCGATAATGACGTTGACCACAACAGGAACTGTTGCTTTGAAACCCTCTTCCGTAGCTATAACCAGTTCCTCAGGAGTACGTACTAAAAATCCCTTTCCACCGCACATCTCGGCAATCTTTTCGTACCCAACCTCCCAACCAAGACTGGAGCTTCTTAGGCCACCTACTGAAGAGCCTTTGATGGTATTCTGCTGTTTCTGCAACCAAGCGTCTGAATCTGCGCTGTCGCCATGATACACGCCCCCGTTATTGATCACAAAGATCAAAATATCCATGCCGTAACGAGCCATGGTCTCAACTTCCGCCAAGGAGAAGCCAAAGGCTGAATCACCTTCTAGGCACACCACCTTCTTGTGAGATGATGATCCAGATTTTGCTTCGGGTGAAGGGAGGTTGTAGGCGCAGTGGGCAGCAATTGCGTAGCCCAGTCCCACGCCCATGGTCGCATATGTTCCCGCATCAAGACGGAGACGTGGATGTTCAACGGGAAAGATACTTCGCGAGATATCCATGGTATTGGCCCCTTCAGAGACATAGACTATGTCACCATCTTGAGTACGTGACAATTTGTGGAGAACACTCTTAATCACATCAAAAACTCTAGCATAAGTCATTGGAATTTTGTCCACCTTGGCTGCTTTGGCGGCTGTCGCTTCATTCTTAATGGTGCTAGCTTTGATGCTTTTGACATAGTCAGAGGAGGAAGCATCATATTCCCATCCTGAAAGTGCCGTACTCAATTGAGTGGTGACCACCTTGATGTCTCCAATGAGACCCAATGCTGGATCAGCAGTGTTCTTCCCAAGCTCTTCCGCCGAGATATCCACCTGAATAATCTTGACCTTTGGGTTCCATTTAGGCTCTTCGCCATAATGAAGGATCCAATTCAGTCTTGCTCCGAGGATCAAGACTACATCAGCTCCTTTCAGCGCTGCAGACCTTGCAGAGGCAGTATTTGACTCATGAGAATCTGGCATCACGCCCTTTCCCATAGGAGTAGGTAGGAAAGGAATTTTTGTCCGTTCAATGAGCTTCTTTATAGCTGTTTCTGCCTGAGCATATGCCGCACCCTTTCCAATGATGATCAATGGCGCTTTTGCTGACTTCAACAATTGGACAATAACTTCCAGTCTCGCAGAATCAGCACCAGCTCCTGGCGGTGACGGTACTGCCACAGCTTTCGTTTCCTCTCCATCACCTTGTATAACATCTGCAGGCAGATCCACAAATGTTGGTCCTCCTCTGCCGTACCATGCTGTCCGATATGCACTGGTGAGGGACTGTGGAATCGAATCGAGAGTGGATCTGATTGAAACTTTGGTATGTGGTGTGAGTAATGAGATAGCATCTAGCTCTTGAAAAGCTCCCTTTGTAACCAGATGGGTTTCACTGGATCCTGCTATCAGAAGTAATGGAAATGCATTTCCAGATGCATTACCAATTCCTGCCATTGCATGTAGCACTCCTGGTCCTCCAACCACCAAACATACTCCTGGCTTCCCTGTCAAATATCCGTATGCTGTTGCTGCATAGCTCGCAGATTGTTCGTTTCGAAAAGCAATAAATCGAATGCCCAGAGCAATTGCTTCCTCTGCGATCTGTACCACAGGGATTCCGACTAGGCCAAATATCACCTTAATCCCTAAGTCGTGCAGCGCTCTGGCTATCAATGCAGCTCCAGTAGAAGAAGTCATGAGGAGAATCGGTGCTTTGGTGCGATTATCAAAGTCTCGAGTTTTGAAAGCTCGGTTTGTAAGTCAACAGACATGTATCAATCAATGCCGAGGCTGCGGTGAGCTCCTCGATAAGCTTCGATACGAAATACGACAGCTGGCTATGCTTCTTGCCTAGTGAATATATTTATTCTAAGAACACAATGAAGTATTATTGGATGGATGAATGATGAGCTGTCATTGTTGCTCTCACCGTCTCTGTCTGTGCCTCTGGATGAACCTCCAAAACATAATATTTGTGCATTAGGCGGGTCCTATTGCGCTTCGATGTCAATTCAGCTATCTTGAAACAAAGGCCGCGAGATCACCAGTCAACCACAAAGTTTACCAGTCGTTCAAATCCAGTCCAACTATATCACCGCCATCATGTCTGAAGCTCCAAAGACTACATACTCAAATGATCCCACTCTTTACCTTTATACCAGTTTAACCTCAGGATCCTCGCACATCGTTACAGCGACCTCACGTCTCGAGACAATCCTCAGAGCCAACCGCATCCCATTTAAGGGCATTGATCTTGCAACTGATGAGAAGGCTCGCATGATATGGGGAAGAAGAGCAGGAAAGGATGAATCTGGGCGAGTTAGGAAGATCCCAGGTCTGGTGCAAATGGGACTTGTGATCGGAGTAGGTCCCTCGTTTCCAATCGCGGGGTAAAGTTAACAGTAACAGGACCTTGTCGAGATTGAAGACTGGAACGAATATGGCGAACTGAAGCAACATGTCACAATCTATCATGAAGGAGGTACACCAGCTCGATCCGTCGCAGCTACACCGGCTGCACCCTCGAAACAAGCAATTCCAGTAGAAGTCAAGAAGTCTGAACCCCCCGCTTCTGCAGGCGCCCCCAAGGCTGTCGAGCAAAAGCCCGCCGAAGTGACCACTTCACCCATCACCTTGGCAATGAGACAAGTCGGACAAGAAGCTGCACAAAAGGCAAAGGATACCAAGAAAGCTGCACTGCAGACTGGTAAGAATGCCCCCGTGAAGCAGGCGGAATCCGTCCCTGCAAAAGCTGACAAAACGACCCCACCATCCATCGCTCTCCCTAAAACTGCAGAAGAACTGGCAGAGTCTATACAATCACCAAACTCAAGTGCTTGGAAGAAGGCGCCAGATGGGAAATCGATCGAAGCTATGCAATCTTTGCAGTCACCAACGTCGGGGAGATGGAAGTCACTTGATGTGGACGGGCCTGTAACAACTCATAGAGGCTCTGTGGTTTCACCCGCATCTCCTGAGATAATCAAGAAGATTGAGGCTGAAGAGGCTATTCGAGAAGAGGACGAGGATGACGATGACGATGAAGACGAGGAAGACGAAGAAGACGAGGATGAAGACGAGGATGAAGACGAGGAAGAGGATAACGAGGAGGAGGAAGATGATGATGAAGAAAGCAGTAGTGAAGAGGATTCCGAGGAAGAGGAAGCGAAGAAGCCTGTAGCTGCAAAGAAAGCATGATTGTGTTCTGGGATTTTGTTGATTGCTCATAGTCGAATACCATGTCAAATTGATTTATATCCTCTCTTTCAGCTCGTTATTAGTAATTCTAAGCAAAGAGCTAAGAACGATGGCGGCTTGAGCCAAAGTAACCATCGGTGTTATATAATTGTTCAACAATACCATAGCCTTCCCCAAGGGACAGCTACAGATTAGTCCTCCCTCGTGCTTAACTAGAGGGGCAACAATGTGGAGCCTTGATCACAGGAAATTGTTCTTATGCTCCGGCTTGCCCTGAGTAGCTTCAGAATTGTCGATAGTCCAAGGATGTATCTCGAAATAGGTACATAAGCTGGTTGTGTTGTGCTTCAGTCAATAATTTGGAGTTGGATTTCGGATTTGTCGAAAATTCGAAATCTAAGATATTCGCAGTCGGATCTCAAGACTTTCCGACTCAGTTTTGATGGTCTAACGTTGCGAGTTATCTCTGCTATAGTTGCTCTCATATAAATGCATCTTGTTGTCTAGGTGAGCCATGGTAGGCTTGGTAGCTCACAACAAGGACTCCAGTTGGTCAAAAGTGCCATTTGAAGAAAGGGATAGAGAGTATGATCAATTTGGCGAGAAATTAGTATGTACTTCGTGGATTTAACGGTCCGCTTTATTGCTTGATGTTATGTTCAGTTAAGATAAAGACCTGAGAAGATAGTAGCTGGGAGTTCGGAATATATCCTCTCTCCAATTAGTGAAGTTAATATGAGAACGTCTGTGATGGCTTCTCGGTAGAACATATATGAGACTGTGTGTCAACATGAGGGAGGCATACCGCGGTAAGCAACAAAGGGGGGAAAGACTATCGACGTAAACGCCTGTTCGGCACATGTGATATAGAATTGAAGCAGAAACTGTATAATGCCCTAGGACCAACACTTCTGCCGCGAGTGCTTACTACAAGATAGAAATATGATTCCTATGCCCTTGCATGCCTTGAGATGAAAGGCACTCTTTCCAAGTGTCTTTTGGTCCTAGTATGGGGAGTGGCCCGCAGCTGAGCAGACGAACCATGATCTTGTTCACGATCAATACATGATATGCTGAATATAGCTAGCATAACCCTAGAATCTAGGAGCTTTCTCTGGGTAGACATCTACATCTGCAATGTGCAATTGAAACCTTGCGACTATCGTATCTGATTCCTCACCTCTTGACTGCCCCTCCAGCTTCAACTCTCTTTGGCGCTGGTTCCGCCTTCTTGGTACTGGCTCCCGATAACCATGCAGCAGCATCGAAGTTTTGTAGAGGATTGGCCGCGGCAGGTCCGCCAGCAAGAGGGGAGGCTTTCTGGGTTGCTTCGAATTCGGCGCGCATCTCGGGATCCACTGTAAACTGTCAATACTTGCAAATCAAATGGTGCACCAAACATACTGTTGTCCATCAAATATGGCATTCCAAAGATAATGATCATGCTGGCTCCTGCAATCAAGATCATAGGACTCTTCAGGTAACTCAGAGGCGAGACTATGTCGTATTAGCAATCGCTGCGCAGATCTAGTCTTCCTAACTTACATCCAGTTTTCTCAACCAAGTATTCCTTGCCTGCTAGGACTCTTACTTCAAATCCCCAAATTCCAACCTTTCCCTCTATCTCTTTGACAGCAATAGCTTCTCCCTTGTTACTCCACTCGTTCCCTCGGAACGTCTGGAACACCTGCACCTCGTTCGTGCCAACTGTGGATTTGTCCACCACATCCACGCGTAACGGTGCAAACATATATGTATGGCTGTGCACATCTAGAAGATAACTTCCGGTTGTGACATTACGAAAGTCGAAGGTATTGTCTGCGCGGAGGGGTGCAGACAAGACATGGCCGAGAGTGGTGAGTGTTGCGTGGGTGGATGCTGGGAGAATGTTTGGTTGTGGAAGCTTGGGTGAAGGGAGGATAGCAATTCGAAGATGAGTCGCAAGGACAATTGGCGTAAGGCACAGCGCTAAAAGTGACGTTGAGATACGCATTTTGAGGTTGTGGTCAATGAGTTTCAAAGAGGTTGTAATCTTATGTTCAAATGATGATGTTGTTGGCTTGAAGGTTACGGGGAAATGTTTTGCCGAACCGAGGCAACAAAATAAACCTAAATATAAATATACCAAATAAAAACGAATTTTAATAATTTTTTCTCCCCTAGTAATAATATAACTATTGGTTTAGGGGTTTTAAACTACTTCATATATATATCGACTAATCATATATGCTACAAAACTCATAATTATTTCTACTATTAATTATAATGAAATAAAAATATACTAGAAACCTAAACCTTTGTGGCAGAATATACTGGACTGGGCTATGGATTATTCAAGAGCTTCCGCGAGATTGGAATTGATAGTACACGGTAAGGGGGGGGGGGGTTGAAGTTCTATTGGAAAAGCAATCTCTCTATAACACTCGACACTCCTTTAGCCTTTGGCTGATCTTCCTTATGATATGGCGCGGACCTTGCGAGACCCAACCCCAGCTAGACTCAATCAGCAAAGAGTTTGGCGGAAGGAAGAGTAGGATAGTTCCCCACTCTTAGAGTAAGTAATTTCGTGAATTCTTATGAGGTGCAATACTCATTTCTTGCTTTACCAAAAATTTACGCACTTTCTCTTATGAAAGTTGTATCCCAGCCATTATTTGCAGCTTTACTAACACCACACTTAGATTGCTATTCAAGAATTCTGACGCAAGCTATGTCGACATACGTGATAAAGTCTGAGGCATTCACATCTTATTAAACATTGTGAAAACTAAGAAGAATCCTGGCCTCTATCTAAATTCCATATTTGACAGAATAGCTCGACTAGAACAGTGAGAGAACCTGACAGCTTTAGCTATCTCGACTTACTAAGGGATCATTCCTTTAATTATATTATACTCTAAACTTCGTAGGTTTCGGTGTTATGGTAAGAACAAGTCGATGTTCGTATCTGAGGAAAGTCTTAGAGTTTGGAGGCGGATACGAAAGACTACGTTGGGGATCTAAGGGCAAGGGATTGATATAACCGAGAAACGTGACTGGCACCGAGTGGATAGGACAGGCGGAAGGGCGGTGTTGATGTTGCGATTGGACTTTGGTAAGAGAATAGTAAAGAAAGAGAGGATACGAGACCGTAGATTGTGGTGGTGAGATACAAATCGCAGCTTGTACAATTTCGATGTAATTAAACAGAGTAGCGCTAGGGAAGTTCATTTGGTGTGCGAAGAAAGCTATAAGTATAAAATCGCTATCGTTGAGGGCGGGGTTTTGCCAAGATTGCGGGGGAAAGCGAAAGACACGATGTACGCAGCTTTAGCAACAGCCTTAAAAGGGTGATCAACAAGGCCCTCCCCTTTTCAAAGGCAACTTTTCACGCTCATAGATCCAAGACACGAGAAGTTGGAAAAGTGACTCATTATACTAGTGATAAAATATGGCCTTTTGTGCAACTTAAATTCAGCCATCCCAAAGATGACCTGTGAGTCATTGCAAAGGAAAGCATATCAATGCATTTAAAGACGACTATTCCACTCTCACCATAAACATATAGTAATGAAAATGTCCAGTGGTGTTTCTATCCCTTTGCTCTCGTTGACAACCAACATTCGCAATGTCTGTATCTTTCAGTACATCTGATTCTGTGGATGATGTCCAACCGTTGAAAATCGCTGTAGAAGGCTGCGTAAGTAAAATTCTTGTATATGGTACCAAAGGTCTAGAACTTACCTCAAAAACAGGGGCATGGATCATTGGATATCATCTACGATTCCATCAATGAAGCATGTTCCGTAAAGGGATGGGCTCTTTCCGATCTCGATTTCTTAATCATATGTGGTGATTTCCAGGTGTGTCCCGAACAGCCCATACTCAAATCTCAATAACAATGTTGAATATTCCATAGGCTGTCCGCAATCACCTTGACCTGGAATGCATGTCTGTCCCTCGCGTATACCGCAAAATTGGCGACTTTCACAAGTACTACAACGGCACGAGCACCGCACCAGTCCTAACGCTCGTCATCGGTGGTAATCACGAAGCTTCAAACTACTTTTTTGAGCTATACAACGGTGGTTGGCTTGCACCGAATATCTACTACTTAGGAGCCTCAAATGTCATTCGCTACGGTCCATACCGCATCGCCGGTCTCTCAGGAATCTTCAAGAACTCATACTATCGAAAACCGCATGGTGAACGCCTGCCGTATAGTAGAGATGATATTCGGTCGATCTATCATGTAAGGGAATACGATGTCCGCAAACTTTTGCAGATTCAAAACCAGGTTGACATTGGGCTCAGCCATGATTGGCCTGCTGGTGTGGAGATGTTTGGGGATTACGAAAACTTTTTTGAAAAGAAACCGCACTTTCTAGAAAGCGCCAAAGTGGATAATTTAGGAAGCAAGCCGGCTGCGATGGTGATGAATCATTTGCGTCCTGGATACTGGTTTGCGGGACATCTACATACTAGGTTTTCCGCGAAGGTAGAGCATACTGGTGAGAGATGGGAAGATTCGATCAAGAGTTTGGGGATCGGTGATAAAATGAGAACAGAGTTACCAATACTTCAAGCACGGCCGAAAACGCCTCCTAATACGAAACGCTCACCTGCATTGCCAGCAGGTGTTACGAATGGCACGACCGAGTTCTTAGCTCTCAGCAAGGTTGGACCAGATCAACATTTCCTGGAACTAACGGAGATCAAGCTACGTTCCCGTCCCTCTGCTACCAACGAAGAATACTACTACCAGAAAGATGAATACGGGAAGTTCTTTTTGCAATACGATGCAGAATGGCTGACCATCACTCGAAGTTTCACGGAAGGACTCATGATCAAAGATCCCTCCACGCTGAACATAAAGCAAGGAAAACTTGAAAAGCATTGCGTAACGAGTCTGCCAAAACATATGAAATGGGTGCAGGAACATATTGTTGACAAAGGTCTTCTTCGTGTGCCCAACAACTTTGTTATTCATGCACCAGTGTATGATGCTAAGGAAGAGATGATAGGATTTCAACAGCCCGTGGAGTATGAGAACTCGCAGACGGCGCGGTTTTATGAGCTACTAGAGATCCCGAACAGATTTTCTTTGGTGAAAGAGACGGATTAAGTTGTTCATGGAGGGAAATTTTGAAAAGAAGCAGACAATAAAAGGCAATCTATTACTAAAAGCGTGTTCAAGACTATGACCAATTGATCTTCCTATGGCTTCTCTGTGCAGCCTAACTGCCGAGCCACTGGGCCATAGGTCAGGTGATTCGTAACATTCATTGTGGCATATTAAGAACAAGCTACCTTCCTTAAAGCTACTCGATTGATAAACTATCAGAAAGTTCGTCATATTATTCAGTAACTAAAAGAATGACTTTCCTGATCCACGAGCAATAGTATTCTTATTCTTACCGAAAAGTACAATATCGCCTCCCGTCAAGTGGTTGGATTTGGGAAGCCAGACGCCATACACCGAAATATACTTCATAGCTTCTTCCTTAATCAGCACATTGAGATCCTGCTCCACGCGAAACGGCTTGTCAAGGCTGACAAGCTTCTCTAGGCAGCTGATTAGCCTCTTTGTAAAGGAGTACTTGCCAGCTGCCGTTGCCTGAGTACTACCACAGGCCGCGATGATGTTCTAGGCCCAGTACTATGTCAGCACGTTATGTTCTCTGCATAGTGTAGTTGCCCTCTCGGGGAAAGGAAGCTATACCATTTTCTTGCCTTCGTCGACTTGCTTTCCCAATGCCTCGGCAAGGTTAACGTCGTGTGGCTGTCCGGAGTAGCAGCAATCGAGGATGACCACGACGTCACAAGTCGCGTATTGAAGCGCCGTCTTGATTTTGGCCCAAAAGACACTTAGGCCGACCTTGGTATGACTGAGTAGCGTTAGTTCGGGTTATACATACACTCTTGGACGAAAAGCATACCTTTGTAATAAAAGACTGCTTTGACCACCAACATCATGGCGCATACCATGTCCGTTGTAGTAGAAAAGTACAAGGTCTTCGCGAGGGAGCTTGCTGATGTAGTTCCCGATCGAGGAGATGACTTCAGCGGTCAATTCCTCGGACGTCTTCGTATCTTGGAGTAGGTATTGCTTAACCTCGAAGTCGAAGTTTGCAATGAGACGCTCGCCGAGTAAGTCGAACTCGCCTATAACGGGGATATCGATAGCATTTTTCCATCGCATAAATATGGCATGGCTTTTCTGGTATGGCTTGGGCTGTTCGGGGAAGTCACTATTTAACTTCTTTGGAGCTGACTGTGGGATGCTGTGTTCAATATTCTTAGTGAAAATAGGCAGCTGTAGACAAAATTTAGTAATTTTAATTAGGAATGTGATTGGGCGACTTACATTCTCGAAGCCTTCACCATCATTTTCGATGTTCATTGTCTACTGCTAGGTAGTATGAGTTGAAAGAGAGAAGATAACAGCGTTGTGCAGAAAGTAAGTCGGTTCTTAGAATAACGAATGCTGGAAAATTAATAAGATGTAGGGACAAAACCGACTTTGTAGTTCTTTTCCTTGGCAAGATTAGAAGCTGGTTGGCAGTCTTCAACTGCCGATTTCGAGAATAGAAAAAGCTATAACGCTTAGCGCAGACACTCTCGACGAGCTGAGTGGTGTAAAACAGCTTTTGTCTAAGGTGATATTCGTTGTCGGAAGATCGTTGAAGACAGAGACGAGCGCTTGTCAGGCTGAGCGAGACACAAAGTCGGGAGCTCCGACTGGGTTAGACAACGTCCTGTTTGGCCAGCGGTGTAGGTAGGTCAAGTTACAGCTTCAGCCAAAGATAACTTGACTTCTGTCGATAGTAAGTTATGTGACAGGCAACCATGACTGGTCACAGGTCATACAATGTTAACAGCATTTGTCTCTACAAGGGACATTCGGAGTACAGGGTTCGTCGCTATGGGGATGCTATGCAAGCGACGAAAAAGAGGAGGTGGAGGTGAGCTTTGAAATTCTGGCCTATGTCAAACCGTTGGAAACTTAGTGGTGATCTTCACAACTGTATCAAAACACCTCCACATGACCTTGACAGTACTGCTGCATAGAACATTGTGACATATCCTCAAATCATCGACCAATAGGTACGCCTAGATGGTGGTCCTTAGAGCTTAACGCAAGCCTTAACGCAAGCCATAACACAGAGAGTCCATAGTTTTCCGATCGCACCCCCATCTTTTGACCACAAAAATGATTGTGTCTGGTGCATTATTCCATACTCTTGCTTTCCCACTTTGCCTTGACAAAACTTGCCTCATTAGCCAAGCGATGCCGCTCGACACGGCGTGAACGCCTTCAAGAAATTCGCAGCTGAAGCAAGTAGGGATAGAGAAACCCAGGAAAAGAAACGAAAAACACTAACCACTTGCTCGAGTACAACCTTCCATCTCTAAGTCTGGACAAATATTTCAGAATGCGCACAAGAGGCTGGGTGGAAATTCGTCCAAGGGTTTAGGTTAGATCGTCCAGTCAATCCCAACTCTTTTCGTGGTCGTGTTTCTCACGCATTTCTACCTTGCTAGAAAATGAATCCTTGGATAATAAAACAGTTACAAATTTATCTATGGTACAAATAATGATCTTAATTACTGTTGGTAAGAACTAATACTTTGCTGCTTTGGACTTTTCTCCAAGTCTTTCCATATAACCAAAAAAAAACTTCTTACACTAATAGGGGTATATATCAAAGGTGCAGGGGTATGAGAAATCGAGATTTCGCTCAAGGAAACTAAAAAAGAAATACCGAGTATTTAAGTATAGCTTTAAGTATAGAGCTATAATTAAAGCGTATCTATTATTTACAATTTTCCAGACCTACTTTTGAAATTAAAGAGTGGCTGTAGTATGTTCACCGTACGTCTTGGCAGATGCGTGATACGTGTCTTAAGTGATGCCTATAGCACTTTTTGGTTACATATTATCTTTGCTGTCTCATGAATGAGGACAGTTGTGCGTGCAGGTGTCAAAGGGTCAAACTTGAGAAAGGGTAGCTTTGAGAAACACAAAAACGCCACTGGCGTTCGACGAACGGGCTGAAAACAACATGTAGAAGAGAGGACGTACTGTATGGGGGAACGCCACACGGAAGAGCGGTATGGATCTATACTCTACCGTGCTGAGCTGAGCCTCAAGTCACTTCGGAGAGGAAAAGCGCCTCAGCAGCATACATACTGTATGATTCCAAAAGAAGAGCGCGGCAAAGCAGGCGGGCACAACCGCAGCTTTGGAAGCGGCGCCACATCACCCCGCTTTAACAACCCTGGTTGGCATGATTGGAGGCTCAGTTCCACTCCGCACTACCCCACCTTCTCCTTCCGCTCGCTTGCGGTGGGGGCGGTGGGGCTACCGTAACTCGTTTTTCAGATGTGACGTCCACGAGATGTTGCGCTCAAGCTGATGGATGGGGCTAGAGCAAATAAGATGTCAGAAGAATGTAAGTCTTCTGCAAGACTACCTTAACCTTTCGCACAATGTGATAAAAATGCGCACGTAGGGAGGGTGGTGTGGAACTTGCGGTTAGCGATTCAGTATTTGAAAGCCACCCTTAAGAATTTGTGGTGATCGATAGAATTAGATGGCACCCGCTTCTTCCACACATCACCAGCTTCGACCTATCGTTGACTAACAAGTAGACAGCTCGAAGCCTCCATTACATTGGAGGCAATTGCTTGTCCGGGTATGTAGACAACCGAATAGCGTTGTGGTATCACCGACTCAAGATTGACGGGGGATGACTGATAGGGTTGGCATGCTTGGCTTTCACACAAGAAACGAACACTTTGATTGGGGTGGGTGTCAACCCTTCTCAGAGCAGGAGGGACACCCAAGCGGCTGAGGCTACGATGAACATGCTGAAAACTAACAATTCATTGCCTAACTATCTAATAATGGGAACCACGCCAAAAAAGCAAGTCACTACTACCGAATCACAACAGAGCCTTGATACTGGGCAATGTACTGAGCACACTGAGTTTCTCTTCGACTGCGTTCCCTGCTTCGGCAATCTCGTCCGGAATGGGACCACCATACTCGTCGAAGATTTCCCTCTTGATCATCTGTACCTCGTCGGTAAGACGAGCGTCAATCAATGCATCATTGCACATCTGCAACATGCCCGCTACAAACTCATCTTTCAGATAGGCAGTGCTCTTGGTGACAAGGGCATCACCTTGGACTCGGCGGACTGTGAGGTCGAGCTTAGTAGACGCGTCCTTGAGAACGGCGAATTGACTTTGAAGCATGATACAGCGGGATTCCGTAGTCGCAGCATCTGTTTGCAGCGATGGCATCTCTTCTTGGAGCCGGCTTTGTGTGGACCGCCTGGTTTCAAGCGTGGCTTTGGATTGGAGTAACTGCGTCAACTGCTCCTGGGCTGATCTCAGGGATGAGACTGCATCACTATACCGACGGCGAGCATTATCAAGATCGCCGTGCAGGTTGAAAGGATCCAAAGGTCCTTGGTTAATCAGATTTCCAATCCCTAGTGTCAAGATGGAAAACTTCGGCGAGTGTCAGCCCATTTTCCATAATACAGGAAGGGAAGGGAAGGGAAGGGAATCTTACTCCGATGTCACTGAACATCGCTGAAGCTTCGGACTCTGCAATCTTCCCCTCCAACGACCGCACTGCATCTGCTTGAGTTTGAAGCGACTGTTGCATGTTTTGGCAACTTGTCTCTGTGGTGTTGATTTGGTCTCGAATCGAGTTAAGTTCATTGATGTTTTGTTCCATCATCAGATGGATCTTCTGCTTCAGAGGAGCAATCCCGGTGTTTTGAATTTCCATGACCTGCAAGAATTATCAGCAATAAGTATTGATAGGATTAACATGTTTGGCAAATCACCTGGCTGTGAAATGTTCCGATTTGTTGCAATCCCTTTTCTGCTCTGTCTTGCACATCTGCAAACGCTGACACAGCAGGTTCAATCACTTCCCTTTTGCCAGTCGTTTTCGTGTCTTCGTCATCAATGTCACGGTCGTCATAGTTTCCGCGAATGTACACTGCAATTTTGTAGACTTTAGTCATTGCAATCTCTAGCTTGTCGATAGTTTCACGAGCGCCTGATGTGACAGCTTCGTTGAGACCAGTCGAAATTTCATTGAGCTTGCTCCCAAGCGTTGTCAGCTGCATTTGAACATCTGTGGCCTCGGAGGTAGGACCGTTCAGCTGCTGTAAGCCTGAAAGGTTGATCATGGAGGGAAATACAGCCTGCAGCATTGTCACGAAGCGTTGGATGTCTTCCATTGTGGATGGCTGTTGTGATGTTCAAAAACGGTGTTGTGAGGAGACGAGGATAATCAAATGCTATGGAAAGAGGAAGTGCTGCCAGAGCGAAATATAGCTGAAATGAGGCAACACTAGGTTCTATAGTGAGCTCTTCTATTGAGATTATGCAATCGGCAAATGTCTTCGAAGACCCTAGTCCTTAGTCTACTGTGCAAATGCCAAGCATTTAAAACGCATGAGACTGACTGACCGGCCAAGTCTAGAAATGAATCTCCATCTAGTTAGTTCTTAGAGAGTTCTTACCTAGTGCCTTTGAATTTTACACCGCTTTTATCTCTGGGCTGGCTGTGTATATCAGCTAGCCTCATGCTCACACTCTGGAAGTGACGTGGGCTGTCTATCCTGTCATTTCGCAACTTGGCTTGACATGAAAACTCATACATGAGGCGAGTTGCATGCCTGTGGCTTGCGTAAGAAGGTTTTGAGCACACCCACAGCCAGTATTACTGGAATTCTACATTGCACAAGCGAAATGACTTTGGTCAGTGCCGACTTCAGCTATTCTCACTCCACTATGAGAGTAGAAATCAACGCTTTTCAGCGGAATCGACCAAGCCACCCAAGTAGATGCAATCGAGAAGGGTAGAGGGTGCAGCTACGGTGAGTCCCGTGCAGAACTGTAAAATACGGTGAATTAGTATAATCATATTCTAACCAAATGCTGAATAGGGCTCAGGTAGGATGGGACAAACAAATTTCTCCCTATATGAAGGCTATCCCTTCTCTCCTTCACGTTCATCAACTTGCCTTTTCTCATCACATCATCACGTTACCTTCAAGTATTCATCTGATCTTTCAATCCAAACTCAACAATGCCTTCCAATGCTAAGGACTTGGGAGTTGTGCTCCAAGCACAACAGACCCGTGATCTGGCACCCAATGTTACAAACCAAGTTGTTGGGGAGATGAAAAGCTCCTTGATCTTCCAGTACAGCTGGGAAGAGCTTTTGCAATCGGCACCTACTGCCATTAGCTGTATGGGTGCTTGTCTTGCAGCGAGTGCGTCGCCCAAGGCTGTTGTCACGCTTACACCTCCAAAGGACAAGGGGTTTCAATATTTGAGGTAAGATGTTTACTACCAGGATTCATCAGCATGACTGACCAGTCTAATCAGATATACATCCATACAAGCTAACCTTGTCGAATGTGCGAATATGGGACGTTTCGCATTCATTGAAGCAGAGAATGGTATGGGCATCATCATGGGTCTCTCTAAGACCGTAGATGGCAAGGTGAGTCGCCTCCTCTTTTTGACGGTCTTTTGTTCATTGAGCTAACGTTCTTCAGATCAACCAAATTGTTGATGTTATAGGCCACCCCAGTGACGCAAGGAAGCTTTTGAGGCCTCAGCTCAACACTTTGAAGAATGCCGCACAGCAGTGCCTTGAAACCTCTCAAGCCATGGACCGGAAGTTCGAGGACTGGTTACTGTACGTCTGCGAGATGCACGCAGCTTGTGTGGAACAAGAGAACACAACCCGAGATCAAGTACTGAGCAACGAAGTCTGTCTCGCTGCAGAGCAGACTCGCCTTGAATACCAGAAAGAAGCCGTTGACGAAGCTAAAAAAGCATCCGAGACCATGGGACAACAACTCAAGCTTACATCAGAGGCTTTCAAGAAGGCATCTGATGAGTTTCCTACTGGGTAAGCACGCTCCGCTTCTCATGTGCCCTTGTGCTCTGATAAGGACTAATGCCTCTCTTCATAGATGGGACTTGATGGGTCAACAGATTGTCGGAGATTTGGCGAGTGCCTTAACCACCGGGTTGAATGCAGCAATTCCGGCTCTCTTGGACAACTTGAATCCAATGGCCAAGATTAAGACGGGCGCAAGTATCGTGGGATCCTTTGTCACCCCACCGAAGGACACTGGCGGTTCTGCCACAAATGGGAATGGGGCTACTACAACGACTCCAGCGAGCAGCGGTACCCTACCCCAAACTATCCCTCCACAGGTCGCTGACCCTGCGTATAACTATATAATAAAGATGAACGCTTTCTTGTCGACCCTGTATGTCATTCTCAACGGCAAGGACGGAAACATTAACTGGGACATGGCTTCAAAGGGTGACGAATCCAAACAAGGAGCCAAGTCTAGCATCAAGTTCCTTCAAACGATGTTGCAAGATCATACAGAACGGTTCAACTCCGTCGCTACCGTAGAGGAGCCAAGCCAAACACTTAGGACTATTTTAGAGGTTTCTACTCGGGTAAGTCGTACTTGATAACCCAAAAATACTTAAGTTGACAATAGCATGATAGGTTGCTACAGAGATTCAGGGAGAAGTCGAGAAGTCCAAGAGCCCCCAGCATACGTGGCCGACTAAAGAGTCCGAAGTGGTCAAGAAATGGCAATCTGACTTCGCAACGCAGTACCAAAAGGCTAACACCCTCATGGCAACTGCGAGATCGCTTCCTGGCGCAGCTGCGAATGGAGTACGTAGAACTTGTAGGATAATGTATATTTCATGCTAATAAACTCCTCTAGGTACCACTTCGGGCTCCTCTTGATCCTGCGGTACAGACTGCTCAAATCAACGCTAAAACAGCGCAGGCTCAAGCCGTCCTTGAATCGGCCAAGAATCGCCTAACCACGACGCAGGATATGTTAACCACGACTCAAACGAACTATAACAAGTCGACTGAGCTTCTCGTTGCTCAACAGAACAAGCTGGGCTCCGTTCAGGCAGAACTGACACGACTCACGGCATCCAATTTGACTTTGGTAAGTAGCCTCCAGCGCAGCACATTGCGGTTCATGACTGATGCTAATCGATATGACAAAGACGGAGATCAAGGCAATTCTCATCCAGTGTATCAAACTAGTCATCAACTTGAAGCAACAAATCACGAATCTCGTCCGCTTCTTTAAGGCTATTGCCGCGGTCATTGGTCTCTCTATCAAATACCACGTCGATCCCTTCCTCGAGACTGTCAAGGCAATTGTCGCTGCTGATGGCACTGACCCCAACAAGGACCTTAAAATTGGAGACTATACCCTCACCGATTTCCAAGCCTCGGTATGTTTAAAACCTTAGTCTGTATTCTTTGTAGTAACTCAAGTATTAATCCATGCCATAGCAAGTGTATAGTGCGGCCGTCACCATCCGCTCCTACTTCGGTGTTTTTGGCGACATCGCTAGCATGTGGTGCGAGCTTTCTATTGCGAATATCATGCCTGGTTTGAAGCTCTGCGATGAAATTTCAGTGACAGCGGACGAGAAAGATCCTGGTCAGATGAGGAAGAAGGTTACCGACTTGGAAAAGTGGTCTAAAGACGCATCCGCCCGCGTCTACAAGTTGGCACATGAAGTATGTACCGTTTATTTGCACGACTTGAAGCTAGAATTGGACTAACTGGTATATCAAGAAACAACAGGAGATTCTGGGAAGCATGAGTGACCGTATCGACCAGATCAAGCAGACTACTACCCAAATTGAGGCACCCCCTGAGCTAACCCGAAAGGCTATCACTCAAGGAACAGAGGCGACGAAGCAAGCAGCTCTGACATATATTAAAGAGAAGGAAAAGGCAGCTCCTTTGAATCGCTTTGGTAAGTCGATACGAAGGTGTATGATATATCGTGAACTAATGCTAACTTTACTTTAGAGGTAATTGATGATGATGAGGAGTAGTTAGTTAAAGAAGCTATAAAAGACGGTCGGTGATTGAGTTTAGATTAAGATTTATTTACTTTTTATTTAATAAAAACAATTTATTTGTGGTTATATGATAATATAAACATAGTCACGTGACTCGAGAATTCTATTATTATAAAATAAAAACTTAAGGGTTTGGAATAAAAACTATAATAAACGTCTTTAGTTTAAATAAATAAATATATATAATAAATATATTTTAAGTTTTTTTTTAAGAAAAATTTAAAAATTTAATTTATTTAAAGTTTAAATAAAGTTATAAAATATATATTTTATTTAGATAATCTAAATAGTTTTTAAGTCTAATCTGTTTTTTACCTTTAGAATAATCCTAGGACTTATTACGACGGTTTTCTAAATAATAGATAAACGAGACTATATATAACCTTTGTTTTAATAGTCGTATATTATATATATACGCCCGAACCTAGCTATAGTATAATCTAGAGTATTCGACCTATAACTATATAATTCTTAATCGATAGTATATTACTTTTCTAACTAGTACAACCGAGATCTATAACGACCCTATCGCTAGTTTTAGAGTAAAAGATAAGGATTTAAAGTATAGTAGATTAAAACGTATTAATCCTAGATATATTACTAATAAATATAAATTACTATTAGGGTTAGGGTTTGGATAGGGTTCATTTTTGTCTATATAAGCTATTCTGCTAGGTGTTTTGATCTAACTCTACAAGGCTCTGAACAATACCAAGAAATAACTCTACTAAAAAGTAGAAAACTCTATTCCTTCGGAAAGTACGAAAAATCCGACGTTAGATTTTCGAAAATAACGAAAATATCGTTAATTTGGACCTAGGCCTAGTCTATATAAATAGACTAGGGAAAAAAGGTCGGGAGAACCTAAGAGAGTCTAGTCCGGGGGTTCTAGAGGGGTATGGCCTAGGGGAACTCGAGACTCCTTGGGTATAGGGACGTAGTAGGCTAGAACTAGCCCTATATAATAGGACTAGGAGAGCCTCCGAGCAAAGTATTGTTTTAGAATAGACTTCGGAGGGGCGGGGTATTAGACGTAGGCCTAGGCTTAGGGTAGCGGTTAAGAATCCTATAGTAATCTTGGCGTACGGGTTCCTTAGAGGGTTAGGGTTTGGATAGGGTTCATTTTGGTCTATATAAGCTATTCTGCTAGGTGTTTTGATCTAACTCTAACTCTTATTCCGTTTTTCATTTGGCGTGGGAGCTGGCCACCTCCCACGAAAAGTGGAGCACGGCCGCACCCGCAGCCGGAGGCAGCTCCCACGTTAACGTAATCGCGCGGTAGGAGCTACCCTAATCCAGCCCTTCCCCGCGGACCCGCCGGATACTAGTAAGACTAAAGAGAAGAGAATACAACAGCGAGTTAAACAAGACTCTCTATAGCTTAATCGGACGTAGGTACGATTTACTATAGATTTTAGAAAGGTAAGCGGACGTTATAGATCAAGTACTTACACTAAAATATAAAGGAAAACTTCTCTATCTTCTAGGAAAAGACAATCCTGTATCCTTCTCGAATAGTTCTAAGACAATAGAATATAAAGAATCGTCTCGTAAATAAATACTAAAGATAAAAAAAATTAAGATTTCGTTTATAGAAAGTAAGTATAAGAGGGTTTATAAGGGAGAGGAAAGAAGAGACGTTCGTCCTAATCGTTTGTATATTTTAGCTTAAGGGCTTATACGTTAGGGTCAACTTTACTACCTATAATTTACCTTAGAGAAAATCAAATTAGCTTCGATAGTATATTTAAACAAGGTCGATTATAACTTTTTAATAAATAGTAAGGGACTAAAATAGTATTAAGGTTAAACGAAGGCCTAAGTATAATAGTTCGTTACTAAGAATAAAAAGACTTAATTTATTTATAGAGAATAGACTCAGGGTTTATTACTACTTAGTAGAGGGATCTCGACCTTACGCTTTCCCTCTCCCGCCCGTTGCCCTAAGAACCCTTAGTTAATAATTTAGTATTATCTACGAACTTTTCTGACAATCGATTCTCTTCTCTCTCTTATCTTTTTGAAGACTCCCGAAGTCTACCCTAAGACTTTACTATTACCTTACCCTCGAGTTACTTTAACAGCCCTTAACCTTACCCCTTATATCTACTCGTAGCTTTCCCTAGACTTCCTCTTACCTTACGTCCTCTAGACCTATTTTTAATATTCCTTAGATTTATCTCTAATATATACTAGATTTATTTCTAATTTATATTAAATCTACTTTTATCTTTACCTTAAACTTTTTTTCCGTTTAATCTTTAAGATTATATTAATTAATAGTATATTTAAAAATATCTATTAATCTGTTAGATTTCTCGTTTTATTTTAGTACCTTTAAAGAAACTTAGTCTTTTAACCCGAAGAAGGCCTTTTCTACTATTTAAGAACTAGGTTTCTTATCGTATTATAAAGACTTTAAGATTATATTTTATAATAATTATTTTAGTATGATTTTTTCTATCTATTTTTATATTTAAAACTTATCTTCTAAAAGAATTACGTCTAATTCTAATTAAAAAAAAAAAAGAGTTAGTGTTAAAGACTCTAAATATTTATAAAAAGTTAGAAGTAATAAACTATAAAAAAAATATTTAGCTTTTTTCCTTTATTTAATTTATATTTTAAGTTATCGCTCTTTCCCGAATTAAAGCTTTTAGATTTATTTATTTATATTTTTCTGAATTGTTCTACTATTAATAGTAGTAAATACTTCTATTAAGCGATATTTTAGAGAGACCTATAAAGACTATAAATTAAGCCTTTATTTCAAAGTTATTAAAAGGGCATAATTTAGAGGCTAATCGTCTCTTTTTCGAAGTTACTATTAATATTCTTTTATTCCTAGATAGTTCGACTCTACTATTAATAACCCTCTTGTAGAATCT
This sequence comes from Margaritispora aquatica, assembly GCA_007644065.1. Classification (NCBI taxonomy): domain Eukaryota; kingdom Fungi; phylum Ascomycota; class Leotiomycetes; order Helotiales; family Discinellaceae; genus Margaritispora; species Margaritispora aquatica. The sequence continues at coordinate 1,870,981 of VJWN01000010.1, forward strand.
AGTTCTCTCTAATTAAATAAGAATAGTTTTTTAACTTAATTTTCTTAAAAAAAACAAGGTTTCTTTAAAGAATTAAATAATTTTAAACTTAATCCTTAAGAGAAATTAACTCCCTTTTAAATTAAAACTCGTTATACCGAATATATTAATAAGTATAGTATCGTCGATTTAAAAGAGTTAGTTCATCTTATTTTACCCGAAGAAACTATTCTTAAAATTCTTCATTATTAATTTAAAAGAAATACTATATTTAAGTTTAAATAAAAGTACTTTCTTAAATAAAGTTTATCTTAATATTCTTAATAGTTTTAAGGATAATAAGATTCAAAATAAACCGTTTAGACCGTTATTAAATACTTAAACGTAAGTTAAATATTTTATATTTTTTTGTTCGTTTTTTATCTTTTTTTTTTAGGCTTTAAATAAAGGAGTTTAATAAAGAAGTTTCGTATTTTAAAGTTACTCGAGATATTATTAATACCTTTAAGAACTTAAACGTTTTAGTAGAACGAAAATTAAAGTGAATAATAGTCTTTTAGAGTTAAATAAAAAGTCTTTAAAATTAAATTAAAAAAAGATTAATACTAAATTAAATAATTTAAAAACGATTTTAATAAAGTAACTTAAAAAATATCCAAGACGATTAAAAAAGTACTAGTGTTAGTTTAGAAAGGGAATAGTAGTTTCTTATCGATATCTTCTAGTAATACGTTCTATATTCTTTTATAATATCCTTAAATTTATCTTCACTTCTTTCAATAATATTAATAATATTAATTCCGATCTTCTAGAAGAGTTCTAATAAAAAGGTTTTAAAAAAAATAGAAGCTATAAATAAATCCGACGATCTTTTAAGTATAAAGATTAAAAATGAATTATTAAAGTTAATAATCCTTTTTTTTTAATAATTAACTAATTTAAATATATTTAATAGTTTGATTAATTATTTTTTCGCGAGTATAAGTATTTACGAGAATAATTCTATTAAAGATAGTTTGAATCTTAGTTAAGATTACTTTAAGTTTATTTATAGTACTTAAGTCTTAATTATTAAGTATTGTTTTTTTTAATTATTATAAAATAATATATTAGAGTTAACAGTGTTACTTTATACTTTTTAGGATTAATATCTTAATAATAGTACAAATAGTACCTTAAACAAGATTTTAAATCACTAAGTATATTTTTTAGAATTAATAAAGGAACTTAGTACCTAAAGTTTTATTAGTATTAGTTCTTACTATTAAAGAAATAGTTTCTTATAAGAATATTACTTTAAGTAGTAATAATCTCTGAGAGCTTTTTTCTAATTCTTTAAGTACGATTTTAAAAATCTTAAAAGAAAAACTTTTATTTAATATTTCTAATTCTTCTCTATTAGAATATAAATTTAAAAGAATATTTAAAGTACGAAGATCTTTTGAATACTCTTCTCTTTTAAGTGTTTTCATGATTTTAATCTCTAATTTAAAACGTAATTCTTCTTTTTTAACGAGTTAATTTTTAACGATCCTTTTATTATTAAATCGATTTTTTATTTTACGTAATAATAAACTTAAATTAAATTGATAGAAAATCGAAGTCTATTTCTAAGATCTATTAGAGTTTAAACGTTTATTTTTACTTACCTTTTACCTTACTACTAGATTACCCCTTTCGAGGAACGAAGTTAATAACTCTACGATATCTTAATAGTATAAAAAGATACTCGTGAAATTTACTTTGATTTAAGTAGTAATTTATTTTAAGATTAATATCTCATATTAGAAAAGAGTAATCTAATAGTAAAAAGAAAGATTCTAGTATTCGATATCTACCTTTAATACTATTTAAGATCTTTTTATTATATATTATTTTAGTTAATCCTTTTATTTCCTTTTTAAATATTTCTTTTTATTCGTTAAAAAAATTAAAGCGTACTAAAAGTTTAATATCTTATTTTTTTTTCGTTAATAATAGATATTAGAATTAAAAGATTTAAGTCTTAAATTAAACTCTTTTTCAATACTAGTACTTAGCTAAAAAATTAGTATCTAGGTATATCGTTAAGGATTATTATTATAATTATTAAAGAGTTTATAATTGAGAATCTTAATTTATTTACGCTCGTATTAGAAGAAATAGAAAATATTATTAACGAGCTAGTTGTCTCATAGAGTAACTATTCGTCTCGAGTTAAGGATTTAAATTATAGTTAAACTATTACAACGTTTAGTAATATTAATTCTAATTTATAATTTAAATATTTATCTTTTTGTTTATAGTATTTTAAGTACTTTAATATTTATACAGTAGAGTTTTTAAGTTTACGACTTACGAACTACTATAAACCTAAAGTAAAGTTTAAGTAACGAAAAAGACCTGATTTAACGAGTAGTTTAATTCTTAGATTTCTCTTGTATAATAACAAAAGACGATCTTTCTATAATTAATCTCGTAGCGTTCTTCGTCTTTCTAGTATTAATCGAAAGTACACTCGTTAGGCTTTGTCTGTTTTGACGCTAGATTATTGAGTAAGTAAAAAGGTTAGAATAGTAGATCTAGTAAATCTTAATAGCTTTAACCCTTCTTATTTAATACTAAGTAGTATTTTAAAAGAATTCCTTTAAGACCCGTCGATCTTTTTTTAAAATATAAAATAAAAACTTTTAGTTAAGTTGATTTTATTAAAGATTCCTTATATATTAAAGATATTACTAACTAACTTTAGTAAATCTCTCTTCATACTTATTTACTAGTTCTTTAACTATTAGTAAAGTTACTATAGTTATTTTACCTTTAGTAAAGTTAAAGTATATTATCGTAAAGAAGGGAAAGAGTTTAATATCCCTATGCTTGATTTTTAAAGAAAAAAAGTAGTTTAAAAATATTATTTTTATAAATATAAAAAGTGTTATAAACTATTCTTTTATTACTTTAGTATAAAGGGTTAATCATAGTAGTAAACTCGATCGTATAATTATAGACGAGTACTACCTACTTATTAGTGCGTGAATTATCGTATAGTTATGTTTTAATTCAAGGAGATCTTGTTATTAAATACGTAGTTCGTTTTTCTTACCAGTACTTTACTTTTAAATTTTTAAGAAGGTTTAATTAGTAGTCTAGCTTTAAGAAGATTTAACTATTATTCGAGTTAGTTATACGAGATAAAATATTAGTTATTAAGTTATTAACTATATATCGAATAAGAAAGATAAGTGGATTTCTAAAATTTAAAATTATATTATAGATTTTTAGAGTAATAACTTTATCACAAATAACATAAAATTTTAATCTTTTATCTAATAATTAGAGACATTGATTTATTAGCTACTTTCTTTAACTATAATAAATATTACGCTGTGTTAAGTAACGAAGGAAAAGAATACTATACTTTTTAACTTTCGTAATAGTAGCGACGATTATTACTTTATTTTAATTACTAGTAATAGTTTAGAAGAGGGTTTCGATTATTTGTTTATTTGTCTCGTAGTTTATAAAGATATCGCGTATTCTTTTATTGGATTTTTACAAGGCTCTAGTTAGGCTAGTTATGATAATAAGCCTAGTACTTCGGTTTTTTTCTCTAAGACTCTAACTAATATAAAGATTAATCTTAGTAATATTAATTCCCTATAATATTTCGAGTCTTCTAGACTATAATAAAACTTTAGTAAATAAGGTATCTATTAGAGTTAATTTGTCTGGTGTCTTGTAAGCCTATATCTTGATAATAAATTAGTTAATAAATATAAAGGCGTTAATTTGCTATATAATTTGTGTCTTAATAGAAATAATACTATTAATAAGGCAGATTTCCCGTACAAAAGAACTATTTCAAAACTTCGAATTAAGTCGTAGCGAATTTTTTAATTATATAATTAAAATTAATAATAGTTATATTTACTGTTATTTATTAAAGGATTTAAAGGATATTTTAATAGAGGAACATACTAGTAGTAGATACTCTATATATAATAACCTAGAAACCGTTAGTAAATTAGTACGAAGAACTATTAATAAAAATAAATTAGACTTATTAAGTTCTAATAACTATTGTTTTTCGTATCTTTTACCTACTTTAATTTATAAATACTTTCGAATTAATAAAGATAAATGTCAATTTTCTAAATTTCTTTATAAAGTTATAGTGTTATTTATTTCTAAACGAATAGTCTTAAAGTTAGTATCCTAAGATATTTTAAAAGAAGACGATCCTAAAACTCTTTGTATTACTAGGTTATTAAAGTTTATTTTCCTTACTACGTTTAATATAGAAGGTACGATTTTATTAAGCATATTACTTACTTAATAAAAGTAATTTCTTCTTTAAATTATATATATAAGGATTCGATTTAAATAGGATTCTATAATTAATATTTATATTCTATAAAATCGAATCGTATATTTTAATACTAGCCTTTTATAAATATTAATTATATCTATATAAAGTAAAATATAATAATATATAGTTAATTCAAAGAAACGAAGATCTAACCTTTATTTAAATAAATAATTAAATAAAAAAATTATTCTATAATAAAAAACTTAAAGGCTATAAATAATTAATCTTTAAATAAAAATAAAGAGTTTCTTATAAATAGGGCCTTACCTCTCCCGTTCTTAGTAACCCCTAATAACTACTACCCACTATTAATTACATTAACCCCTAACTATAATCACTAAGCTATATTACTTAGCGATTAGAAACTCCTACTACGTCATATCTTGTACGATCCTTAACGGATTATACACCTTATTTAATTTATTAGCTAGACCTATTTAAGTTAAGTTAAATTATACTTACTATATAATACCTTTAGTTACTTCTTAGGCCGCTAGTAAGTTTCGAAGGATCCGCTCTCTGAGTATATATTAAGCTTACTACTTCCATTAATTACGGTTAATATAAGTAAATAGTATTTTATCTTATTTTATCTAAAGTTAACTATATTTAAACTAGAAAGTAAATAAGTACTCGAATAGTAAACTATTCTACTACTAAACTACTTAGTAGTATTACTTAATATAGTTAAATTCCCTTCTAACTTATTTATAAAGAGTATAGCTCGCTCTACTAGCTAGCTAGTATAACTAGTATAACTAAGCCTAGTTATATAATATATATTTAGGTAATAGATATACTATTACTTACCCTCTAATAGAGCGCCGGCTCCTACTTATATAAGGAAACTCTCTTAGTATTCCTAGGACTCGTCACGTTCCTAAGAGTTACTAGACTCCTGGACACCCCTCTCCTAAGAACCCACTAGGTCCTAAAAGGGGTCGTAATAGTTCTCTCGAAGTATAAAGGTTTCCTTAGATAAGAGCTTTATACTTAACTTTAAATAGTAATTTATACTTATTTATAATATACTTAGAATCCTTTCAAGTAATTTACTATACTTTAAATCCTTACCTTTTACCCTAAACCAGCGATAGGGTCGTTATATTAAGGAATAATATCTAATACTATAAGAATATAAAATAGAACCTAGCTCTAGACTAGTACTTGATTATTTATAGACCTTCTAATCTCGAAGGCGAGTTTTTTTTATAAAGGGAGTATACGAAGGGAGGTGGTTTATAGACAGGCTAATTAGATTAAAAATAAACCGTTACGTCCTATATTTCAGTCGTTTCACGCTAGTTTACTTCTATTCGGTTACGGAATAACTAATATATACTCTACGAATTATATATACTAAGTATTAGGACAGTAAGGCTCTAGTCTATATATATTTTATCGTAATAGTACCTATCTTAATAAAAGTTAACTATAAGTAACTTAATTTTCTCTTAAGAGCTATACTTATATTAATTAGTATAAAGGTAATAAGAAAGTAACTATTAGTACGTAAGAAATAGCAAACGGATTAAATATATATAAAGTACTTTTGCTAGTAAGCAAACTACCCTCTATTATATAAGTAGTCAATATCTTACCTACCTTATACAACTTTCTTTACTTCTCTTTACTTCTCGTTCCTACGATCTAGATTCTTAAGATTTACTTTTATCTTAATCTAACTATCTTTTCTACGACTATATCGTCCTACGCTTATGTCTTCGGTATCCTAGAGCTATACCTTACTATAATTAGATACGTTATTAGTTCTAATCTAGACGATATCTCCTTAACTTCTCTTACGTATACCTGTCGCTTAGCTATAGTATCGTAAGACTTCTGTTTATATATATAGGCTATACTAGAATATAATGTCGCCCGTACTCGCTTATCTATCGTAATAAGTAATCTTCTACTCTATAAGTAGCGCTAGCCTCGTTCTCTAGGACAAAAGAGGCGGGGTAAGATCCTTTTCTAGTGTCCTAAATCTATAGCCGGCGCTTAACCGTCTACAGGAACTCCTTACGAGCTCTAGCCTATTTTCGTTCTAGAGATTACTTTAGAGGATAGTTTATATATATAGAAGGTACTTGTCTAGAATAACCTATTATCTATATAAGCTAAGATCTAAGTATACTAGTACGATCTAGCGTACTAGTATCTTATCCGTACTATCTTCGTTACGTTAGTTAAGACCTATCCCCTTTTTACTACGTTAACTAAGCGATATTCTCTTAATAATTAGAATAATTCGTTAGTTTATTATATCTTTACGTTTTTCTTCGGGATTTTAGCTAATATTCGCGGAATTAGACTTTACCTAAAGCTTTAGTAGATTTAGATCTAGCTTTAGATCTAGTAAGGTATTCGTAATCTTAGAGCCTCTAGACTTTTCTCTTTAATCTAGATATATAGTATTCTATTTATCCGTTTTTATAACGAAGTTAATTATATTCTTTATTACTTTATTAAGTTACTAGTTAAGGAGATTATATACTAACGTATAAAAATAAAGTCCTCTTACTAGAGTCTAAGTAAGGTCGATAAAGAGCCAATAGTATAAAGTAAAGATTAAATAGCTATAGCCTTAAAGTTAAAGCCTAAACGAATATTAGTAGAAAGGTAGATTTTTATCTTTTTATAACGTAAGTATATAGAAAAGTTTTACTTTTAGAAATAAGTTACGTATCAGGTACAGTAGAAGAAGGTATTACTAGATTACTTATCTAAGCCGAGTATATTCTTAGTATCGAAGGTTAAGAGCCTTAGAGGATAGATAGATTTAATTTTACTAGTATATAACGTAATGTTACTTAGAATAGTAACGTTTATTAGCTAGTAGTAAACTATGTTTAATAAAAGTCTGTATTATTAAATTACTTATTTTATATAATTATATATTTATAGTAAAACTAAGTCTATAAAAATAACAATATATATTATCTAAAATCTAGCTAGAATCTCTACCTTAATAAAAGTCCTTCTAAAATTATAAATCTAGAAAGTAGTTAACGTAACTAAAAAAGCTAAAGAAATAAACTATTAATCAAGAATAAACCTAGTTAAAGTAGAGGTTAATAATAAGTAGTATTAGTACTATCGAGACTACTAGAAAGCTAATCGCGAGTTACTATATAATACTACTAAGTAGTAGAAAGAAAGTTTATAAAATAGTTGATCTAACTTAAGATATAAGTATTTTACTTTTAAAAAAAAAGGGCCGTCGATAATATTCTAAGGGTAGGAGTAAAAGGCTAAGAATAGATATAAGCGACAACGAGAGGAGAGTATAAGTACTTTACTTTTAAGAAAGAAGGCCCGTCGATAACTTTAAGAGGGTAGGAGTAAAAGGCTAAGAATAGACGTAAGCGATAGCGAGAAGAGAGTATAAGTACTTTACTTTTAAGAAAGAAGGCCTGTCGATAACTTTAAGAGGGTAGGAGTAAAAGGCGAAGAATAGACGTAAGCGATAGCGAGAGGAGAGTATAAGTAGTAGCTATATTAATGATTATAAACTTGAATTCGACCAAGCTCTATACGAGAACTTAAAGTATATCTTCGATCTTAACCGAGTCCTATACTAGACTTCCTATAATTATAACCCTTTCGCCGCTATTACTAAAGTAGATTATTTACTATCGGTTAGACTCTGTACCTTAGTGATTATTACTTAGCTCCTTACTATTACTATTAAGAAGATATTCGTCTTACTATTAATTAAACGTTTTAATATTTACTCTTATCTAAACTCCGTTCGTTAAGCGTATTAATAATCGTAAACCTAATTACTTCTCCTAAGAAAAAGCAAATAAAACCCTCTTATAATAGTTCGAGCAAGTATCTTCCGAGATTAGAGGCTTAATCTAATCTCTCTATACGTAAATATAGTATCTTCTATACCTTTACTTATAAGGATTTTATATGAAATAATTCGTTCTTATCGGATAGCTTTCGAGTTATAGGTTTATATACTCTAAATTATAAGCCTTTGTCTAATTTACGTTTATACTTTATACTTTCCTTAATTTAGTCTTTAAAGACATCGAGAGTTATAGCTTTAGCTAGGTTAAAGAAAGGTATAAGAAAGGCCTCTTTTCCTCTTAACCTTTATCTTTCTTCTATACTTTTTTTTTAATAATAACTTTAACTCTAACCTTTCTAATACTTTATTTATCCTTTTCGAATCTTCTTTCTAATTACTTCTTCGAATAAACTATTCTTATAAGTATTTCCTCTTTTCTGTTTATAGTCCGTTTAAGACTCTAGATATTCTTTTACTTAAATTCCTTTTTAGATCTACTTTATCTTTACTTTTACTTTTTTCTTAATTTTCTTTTAGAGCTATAGTAACTATGTTTAATTAACCTAGTAGCTATACTAGCGGTATAGGCGGAGGTTCTGGCAGAGCCTTTGGTTCGAGCTACGGAGGTAGTGGCGGTAGAAATAGTAGTAATGACCTAGATCGTCGTCGCTCTTCTAGTCTTAGGCGTCTGTACTACTCGAGGGATTAAGTACTTTACTCCCTTTCTAGCTTTTCCTTTTATCTTATCCTTAGCTTCTTAATCTCTTTACTAACTTAGCTATAGGTTACGTCTCGAGAAATCTTCTTAGAGTTAGTTTACGAGATAGCTAGGCTTATACCTAGACTTGACTTAAAGTAGATCGTTACTTAAGGTATTCTTTGTAATCTTGAATACTTAAGGAATAGTATTAAGGGAGGCTTCGACGTTATTACGTAAAGTTACCGTACGAAGGCTAGGCTCGTCTACGTTACTAGCACCGTTCTTACTAGTCCGTAAGCATGTAATCACTATCTCGATGGCTTCGGCCGGTTTAAAGACTACGTAGCCTAGTCCTAGCCGTATCCTTCAAGAATCGACAGCCGTCCTACTTTTAATAGGGCTTGTGCCAATTACCTCTAGGCTAATAATACCTCGGGATATTTATTTTCAGATACTTACTATATATATTCTTCTTCCTTTTCGTAAAGACTTTTTACTAATAGTCCTAGTATAGACTAAGGTATTCTCTAAACCTATACTTTCGAATTTACTTACCTTAGCTATAAGTATAACCTTCGTACTCGCGACGGTCTTCGTAGGGCTATTTCTAAAGTTAGTAGTCTACTCTAGGTTCTTAACCTTTTCTCTTATACTCTAGAGTAGCTACTATTCTTCGTGAATAAGAACGGGGAGGACGATAGGCCTATAATAGGGGAGGAGGTTTTACTAGAGGATATTACTCGTACTAATCGTTCTTTTACGTATCTTTATATTACTACTAAAGCTAGTTATATTCTTAGTTCCGGCCGTCCTTCCTCGCGTTCTTCGTCCTATACAAGCACTCCTCGTCCTAGTGTTTCCTAGTCGTTAGCCGGTCCTTCTTAAGCTAGTCCTACTACTATTTCCTACACTATCGCCGACCATTACCGTTTTAACCTTAGTAACATCCTTTTCGGTTATATAGTTATAGATACAAAGAACAAGGAGAAAGATTAAAAGCGTTCTTAATTAAGTTTCTTTTAGGTTTATCTCTAGGTTTTTCTTTTAGTTTTAACTCTTAGTTAGTTCTTTCCTAGTTATTTAGTTCTTAATACCCTTTTATCTATCGGTAGTATAGTTTCTAGCGTAGGTTTTACAAGCGATAGGATTCCGGCTTAAATAGAGTAGCCTTAGTTAAGCTATAAGGTTACGAGGTCTTTTTATAGCTTAGAGAAATTAAGATCTTCTAAACTACCTCTAAAACTCGTAGAAGTCTTTTATTGTTCTTTTATTTTATATTAACTAAAAGCTCTTTAATATCTTAATTAAAACTCTTCGGAATTATAGAAAGTCTTAAAACCTTCCTCTTTATTATTAAACGTTAAAGAAAAGAAAAGAAAAATCTACTTATAATAAAGGTTCTTAATAAAAGAAAAAATCTTAAGAAATAACGTAAGTTTAATTATTAATTAATAAAAGATACGTAAACTCTTATCTTCTTCTCTTTATTTATAATCTAATCCTAACCTCTCTCTCCTTTTAGTAACCTTAGTCTAACTATATTTTCCTTAGTATTACTTAGTAATAGAGTTTTCTTTAATAAGGAAATTAAGTAAGATAATATATATATAGTTATCTTTATTACTATATACTAACGGTTAGTTCTATTTTTCTCTCTAATAGCTAAGTCCAACGCTTAGAGTATAATTATCGTTGTTCTATTTACTTAGCTTATTACTTATATAGCGGGCCCGGATTAATCTTACTAGCCTTAAGTACTACTATCAGTATAGCTTAGTATAGTACCTCTACTAATCCGCTAAGAATAGTAACGTATATTAGTATCTTACTATTGTCTTCCCTAGCCTATTTGTCTTCTATTAGCGGTAGTTCCTTAAATCGGTTCTTAAGACGACTAGATTCTCTAGCTCGTACTTGTCTAGATCTATAGCTATAAATAAAACGAACTAAGTAAGGCGAGGGCTTAAAATAGAAGAGTAATCTAAGTTAGGTATACTAGTAGATTTCCTAGTTTACTTAACGTAAATCACGAGCTTTCGTGTAATATTACTAACCCTAAAGTAGACTAATCTCTATTACTTAAGTTAAGTAGTTTTAGTAGACTAGACGTAGAGGTTATATAGCTTAATAATATATATATATATTTTAAATAAACTAATTTCTATTACTTAAGTCGAGTAGCTTAGTAGTAGTTCTTACGGCTTCTCTACTATTTAATTTAAACTAAGGAGTTAGTTAACGTTTTTTATAGAAAATAAACAATTTACTAGTTAAGCTCGGATTCCTAACGGATAATATAATATTTATAGTAGCTAATAATAGTAGTTAGATAAGCAAATAACCCTTAAAATTAAGTATTACTAAATTCTATCTAGTTTATCTTTTATAATATAAAGTAAGAGTAAGAGGACACTAGAATAGTAAGATTTTAGCTTCTAGCTAGATTCTTCCTTTATTTAAAGGATAAGATAATTCTAGAGATTAAGGAGTATTAAATATAATTAAATAGTAGAGGTATAAAATAAGGCCTATAAGTACTAGAAATACTATTAAAAAGAGAGAGTAAGGCTCTCCTATATTATTTTTTAAGGTCTAAAGATTTTAAAAAATAATATTTATCTATCTATACGAAAATTTAAAGTTAAGCTTTAACTTCTAGTTAAGTCTTTTATTATATTAATTACGATTATATTTTCTTAGTATTATTATTAAAAATATTAACGTTCTATTATTAATTAAATGTAAATTAGTAATTACTTTTAAATATACTCTTTACTACTTTATCGAGTTACTAGTCCTTAAGATTATACTTTAATATATAAAAATAAAGTCTTTTTACTTAAGCCTAAGTTAGATTACTAAAGAGCCTATAATATAAAATAAAAATTAGATCGCTATAGCCTTAAAGTTAAAGCTAAAGCGAATATTAAAGGAAAAGTAGATTTTTATATTTCTATAGTGTAAGTATATAGAAAAGTTTCGCTTTCAGGTATAAATTACGTATAGGGTATAACAAAAGAAGGTATTACTAGATTACTTATCTAAGCTAAGTATATTCTTAGTACCTTATACTAGGGCTTTAATTTAAAAAAGTTCGTCTATAAGAACGATAAGACTAACGTAAGTAATCGTAGACTAGTATTACGTTCGAAGTGTATAGTAATTCTAAAAGCAAACCTAAGTCTAGAAGAACAACGATATATATCTCCTAAAATCTAGCTAGAATCTTTACTTTATAGAAGTCCTCCCGAAATTATAAATCTAGAAAGTAGTTAAAGTAGCTAAAGAAGCTAAAGAAGCAAGTTACTAATCAAGAACGAACCTAGTTAAAGTAGAGGCTAATAATAAGTAGTATTAGTACTATTAAGACTACTAGAAAGCTAATCGTAAGTTACTATATAATACTACTAAGTAGTAGAAAGAAACTTTATAGAGTAGTTAATCTAACTAAAGATACGAGCCTTCGTTGAGCAGTAGAAAGAAGTAGTAGAAAGAAACTCTACAAAGTGGTCGATCTAACTAAAGATACGAGCCTTCGCCGAGCAGTAGAAAGGAGTAGTAGAAAGAAACTCTATAAAGTAGTCAATCTAACTAAAGATACGAGCCTTTACTAAGTAGTAGAAAGAAACTCTACAAACTGGTCGATCTAACTAAAGGTGCGAGCCTTCGCCGAGTAGTAGAAAGAAGTAGTAGAAAGAAAATCTACAAAGTAGTCAATCTAACTAAAGATACGAGCCTTTGCCGAGCAGTGGACAGAAACTCTATAAAGTGGTCGATCTAACTAAAGGGTTAGGGTTAGGGTTAGGGTTAGGGTTAGGGTTAGGGTTAGGGTTAGGGTTAGGGTTAGGGTTAGGGTTAGGGTTAGGGTTAGGGTTAGGTTAGGGTTAGGGTTAGGGTTAGGGTTAGGGTTAGGGTTAGGGTTAGGG